>OV049925.1:26002228-26279728 GCA_920104205.1 Eupeodes latifasciatus
TAGATTTTAATGCATGAATATGGACGCTGCGCTCTGGTTTGAAAGATGAATGAAAGTTGAATTCAAATGGAACTGTATTGACTTTCATTATAAAAAATGTTTTACAATTTAATAAAGAAAACAAAGATTTTTATTAAAATAAAATAACGTGCAGCGGAAAAACATACAAAATGATAAATTCACATTGTTTCCTTTAAAATAAAAATTTTGTTGGAAATAAGTTAAATTGTCATTTAAAGAACTTCGAAAAGTAGTAGTGGAGATATTCGGGGTCATTATTTTTTGATATGGTTTTTATTTGAACAAAACAACTGTCAATTTAATTTGTCATTGGCTTATCGAACCGTATACAATAACTTCTTATGGGAAGTTAAGAAACTTTATTGTTTTTCGAAAGAAATCAATAAATGTTGAATGTAAGGGGGGGAGGATAAGTTGAACGACAAAAGAATGAATAAATATTCGTCCATTATGACATTTCATTCACATGGTTTCTTTTTATTGGTCATTTTATATGCACAACGAAGACTAGAACAAAAATGTATGTTAAGACGCGCGCGAACCTTTAATTCGTTCAAGTGTGGATCGTATGTAGAACGCGAATGGAGTTTGACAGTTGTTACAATCAGATTGCAATTTGCGACGAACATTTTTAACTTCCCATAGGAAGTTATTGTAATGGGTCCGATTTCACAAATTGAAAATTTTGACATTTCTCGACGTTTCAAGGTCCCTAGAGTCGAAATAAAAGATTTTTAGAAAGATGTCTGTGCGTGAGTTATAGAATTGCTTCCCAATCATAACAACCAAACCATACCAAGCGTATTCCATATCGCTTAATAAAAATACCATTAAATATTAAATGCCCACCAAGCATATTTCATTGAACATAATTTATGTGAATAGACATAAAATATTAAAAGTATTGTAAACAAAGAATGTCTAACAAAGAATCTCCCACAGATACAGAATATCCAAACATAAATATAAAATCAAACTAATGTAAACAAAAAATCGTCAACGATCAAAAATCAAACTAATGTAAACAAAAATCGTCAACGATCAAAAACAATAAAATTGAATCATCATAAAATATGATGATAATGCATGTGTACCAATACACACATATTTATAGTCTGTAAGAAGAAATCAAGATTATCAAAATAGTATAAATAAGCAGGATTTTTCCTGACAATAAGTTCAGTTCCATCTTGAAACTCCTACGTATAGCAGAAGATTTCCCCCCACCAGTGGTAAGGGATCCGATGCTCAAATTAATAAATAAAATACTTGTTTAAAATTTTAATCTAGCGTTTTATTTTAAAATCTTTTTAAAAAAATCCCGGAGGATTTAAAATACAAAATTGGCGCAGTCGGTAGGATCTCACTAAGAAGTTAAATGAAAATTAATGAATAGATGAGATTCAGTGATCGGACCGAAAAGAAAATAAAAAAGTTTTTTAACCGGTAGAATTTTGTGCGGATTAAAGTACAACGTACATTATCTAAAACATTATTCAACGATCGAAATTAAATTGTGTTTTGTGAAAATTAATAACACTGAAGTGTTTTAGTGGACAAAACAATTTCGTACCAGAAAAACAAAATTATTTGTATACTTAAGTGTTCATAAATTTTTTTTTAATACACGCATTCTCATAGAGAGATAAGTAAACAAAATATTAACATAGTGTCTACGAAAAAGACAAAGTGTCTATGCAAAAGACAAGCAGGTGAAAAAAAAAAGAAATAAATTAAAAAGTGCATACAAAAAAAAAAATAATAACTTTTAAAGAAAATATAAGTGAATGAAAAACTTGCGGAAACTAAGGGAAAGAATTTTTAAAATACAAGAAGAAACTATAAACAAAATGAACGCCGCAGAACATCAAGCTCAACAGGCTTCACTTGCAAATCAGCAAGCGCAATTAGCCGAAATTCAAGCTCAAGCAAGAGCACAAGCTCCGATGGATCCAGTTCAACATGCAGTTTGGGCAGAACAGCAAAAATTCTATTTAAAAGAATTAAGGATGATTAACCCATTTAAAGGATCATCAGACAATCTGGCTCTTTTTATATCATCGATGGAGTATTTACTTGAGAGAATCCAGGATCCAACTTACATGGAACAAGCAGTTTTTGTGGTGCATCAGAAAATTCAAGGCGAGGCTTTAAGAGCAATAAATAGTCTACAACATCTTGCACCTTGGGCAGACGTAAAAGTACAACTGGTAAGACAATTTGGCATTAAAAAATCTTATCTTAAATTAGTGACAGAAATAAATAGTGTCAATGAGAACGACACAATTAGGAATTATAACAAAATTGACAATTTGTTGCAAGAGTTACAAACAAAAACTCAACTAGAACCCGATAATGTTTATACTCAGAAAAATAATGAATGTATAGCTTTAGAATCATTTAAAAATACATTGTCACCCAGTCAAAAGGCAATTGTGATTGCAAGCCAACCAAATAATATTATGGAGGCTTTTGACCTGTTAGAGAGTAATAATATGATAAGACAAATCAATGAACAAATTAAATATCAAAATATACCAAAATCAAATCAAAATAATTTTAATCAAAATCTAAATCGGAATCCTTTTAGAAATAATTTGCATCCCAACAACTTATTTAGACAAAATAATTTCAATAACAATTTTAGGCCGCAACATGATAGAATCTCTTCAGAACAAGTTAGACAAAATAATCATAGAATATTTGGAAACGCAAATCCAAATAATTTTAGATTCGGATTTAATAGAAATAACCATCAGGCAAATTTTAATAATAATAATCAAAGATCATTCAATTCAGGACAGTATAGGAATAATAACTATAATAATACTAATAGGAATCCAAGGCCAGAACCTATGGATGTAAATAATACGGAAATAAAAAATGAAGAGGTAAATTTTTACCATAGCCGGGAAGAAGAATCACTTCCCATAATAAAAGTTACAATAAATAATAAAAAATTTAATATTCTTATAGATACTGGCTCAACAACAAGTATACTTGATGAGTCACAACTAATAGAAATTCCGAGAACTTTAATGAAAGTTCCAATCAAAATTAAATCGCTCAATCATGAAAATATTATAAAATTTGAGAACCTAACTGAAGTACCGGTAGAATTCAATGAAGATGAAGCTACCATGGCATGGAAGTTGATGAGAATACGAAATAATAAATTTGTAGGAATCATAGGTCAAAATTTATTAAAACCTATAGGAGCGACATTGTATTTAAAAGAAGGATATATTGAAATAAATAACAGAAAAACATACTTTGAGAATTATGACAGCGAAAAGAGAGAAATTAAAAGTATATACGAATATGAAGAAATTCAAACTCTAGAATATTGCAACTCAACGCAAATGAGCCAATTAATAGATAAGAATTTAAATTATGAAGAAACACAGGAATTAAAAAAATTTATTGATGAAAATAAATATGTTTTTTATCAAGAAGGTGATAAACTTACTTCAACAACACAAACTATTCATAGCATTAGGACTGAGCATGATAGTCCCATATTCAGTAAAATATATAGATACCCTAAAATCCACGAAAGAGAAATTGAACGGCAAGTTAATGATTTATTACAACAAGGTATAATACGAAAAAGTGTTTCCCCTTATAATGCACCTATTTGGGTAGTCCCAAAGAAAATAGATAATTCAGGTGAACAAAAATGGCGAATGGTAGTCGATTATAGAAAATTAAATGAAAAAACAATCGAATTTAAGCATCCTATACCTAATATCGATGAAATATTAGATAAATTAGGACGAGCTCAATATTTTTCAACCCTTGATCTTGCAAAAGGTTTTCATCAAATAAAAATGAATCCCCTTGATTCTGAAAAAACAGCTTTTTCAACTCCATACGGACATTATGAATGGTTAAGAATGCCATTTGGTCTGAAAAATGCACCAGCCACTTTTCAAAGAATGATGAATGAGGTTTTAGAAGGTTTAATAAATAAAATCTGTGTAGTATATCTTGATGATATATTAATTTTTAGTACTTCATTACAGGAACATATGGTAAATCTTCGATTAGTTTTTCAACGTTTAAATAAATATAACCTTAAAGTACAGGTAGATAAATGTAATTTTCTTAAAAGAGAAACAAAGTTCTTAGGGCATACAATTACAGACAAAGGTGTGAAACCCAATATAGATAAAATAGAAGCTATAGAAAAAATACAACTTCCTTGTACAGCTAAAGAAATTAAATCATTCTTAGGAATAACAGGATATTACAGGAAATTTATTAAAGACTATGCAAAAATTGCACAACCCATTACCAAATATTTAAAGAAAGATACAAAAATTGATAAAAACGATATAAATTATATTAAAGCACATCAAGAATTAAAAAATGCGCTTCAAACGGGACCAGTACTTGCATATCCTGATTTTAATGAAAAATTCGTCTTAACGACCGATGCATCCAATTATGCCATTGGAGCAGTGCTAACACAGAAAGGGCATCCAATAACATTTATAAGTAGAACTCTCAATGAACATGAAAGAAACTACAGTACAACAGAAAAAGAATTACTCGCTATAGTTTGGTCAGTAAAATACTTACGACCGTATTTATATGGTAGACGCTTTGATCTTAAAACAGACCACCAACCATTAAAATGGCTACAAACAAAAAATTTAGGCAGAGATATTTCACCCAGATTACAAAGATGGATACTCCAATTAGGAGAATACGATATGCAAATCGAATATTTAAAAGGTACATGTAATACAGTAGCAGATTTTTTGAGTAGAGAAATTAAAGACACACAAGAAATTCACATGTTAGAGCAGGATTCAGTCAGGCCTACAGTACATTCACAACATGAAGAACTGAATGATCATTTTCCAATAAAAGATAGTGCAGTGAATATTTTTAAGCAACAAATTATTTTAAAAGCAGGAAATGGATTGAATAAAAGCCCTAAATATAAAAGAATACATATTGGAATAAATGAATTATATAAAGATAATTTTAATGATTTAATAATACCGTTAATAGAACAAGTTAGTACAGGAATTTATACTGAATTAACAGACAGTGAATATAATATTCTTCAACAAAAATTGATAGAGTTATTTGGAACAAGAATAAAATTTTATAAATGTGAACATTTTGCTAAAGACTTAGAGACAGAAGAAGAAGCCATTAAACAGATAAAATTGTATCATGAAAAAGAAACAGGTCATGCAGGCATTGAAGAAAATTATAACGGACTTAGAACAAAAATCTATTTCAAGAAATTAAAAGAATTAATAAATGACGTAATCAATAGTTGCAATATTTGCAAACAATCTAAGTATGATAGACGACCAATTAAAGAAAAATTTCATTTAACAGAAACTCCAAAAGACATTAATGAGATAGTTCATATAGACATTTATTGTATTAATAAAACAAAATACTTAACTTCCATTGACAAATTTAGTAAGCTAACTACAGCTACATACGTTCCAAACGTTTCTCATGAAACCTTAGAAGAAACAATTTTACAACTATTAGCCACAAATGGTAAATCAAAAAGATTCATTATGGATAATGAATTTAACTTTCCAAGAATTATTAAATTATTAGAAGACCTTGACATAGAAGTACATTTTACTAAACCAAACAGTCATACAGGGAATTCAGACATTGAAGTCTTTCATAGAACATTAGCTGAAAAAATAAGAGCAATCCTAAACGGAAAAACGAACCCTAGTATACATGAAATTCGAGTAGCTGTTCACAAAGCTAATCTCTTTTATAATACTTCGATACATTCTACTACGAAGCAAAAACCATATGATATACAGAAAGGCAATGTAGATAAAAATAAACTTTATGATCTAATGATCAAAAACAAACAAAAAATAATCGATAGATTAAATACTAATAGAGAGGAATATAGTGAAAATAGAACGGAAGGGTTTGTTAAAAATTCTAGAACAGAACGTCATAAAACAGCACCAAGATACAAATACAATAAACTCGAAGATCAACACACGAAAAATATCCAAAAGGAAAGAAAGAGTAAGCAAATAAATCAAGACAATTTAATCAAAGCTAGCCAAATGAACAGAAAAACCCAGAGAAGAGTTTTAGTTTAGTGTCAAATACAGATAGAGGAAGACGTACGAAAATGAAAAGTCTCGTGTTATTATTCAATATTATTGGCTTAATAAGCAGCAAATTAATTATTGAAGAAGTAATAAACAATAATGGTTACGCGGTAATCAAATATGACGAAGTAAACATAGTAAACGAATTTAATTTTATAATGCATATAATTAATTTAACGGAAATAAAAGTGTTATTAACAAAAACAAACAAACAGTGGTTAGAACAAAAGAATTTTATAGTGAAATCTCCAGAAGATATTATAATTACAACACACATAGACAGTGAACTAAATTTAATTGAAGAAGAACTAAAAAGCATTAAAGGTCATAAACCCCATATACGAAAAACAAGAAGTCTTATTAACATAGGAGGGAGAGTCTTAAACTTTTTATTCGGAACTATGGATGATGAGGACAAAATAGAAATAGAAAACAGATTAAAAACACTAACCATAAATAATCACGAGTTAATAATTAATAATAATAAACAGGTAGATATAAATAATCAACTTCAACAGGAAATAAAAACATTAAAAAATTTAATTGATACTAAAATAAAAAAATATTCCGGTTCTGAAGAGAAATTTAAACAATTAGAAAAAAGAATTATAATTCTAGAGTATACTAGAAGAGTTGATAAGTTGAAAGAAATCGTTGAAAAAATACAAAATATCATTTTAGCAAGTAGATTACAGATAATGACAAATAGTTTATTAACGGCGGAAGAAATAGAAAATTATGATATTGATTTGTTCAAACTTAAAAACATTAAACTCTCTATAAGTGAATATGATAATGATCTTTTAATTTTTATAATTCAAATACCAGATCAAATTTATAGTTTTGATAAATATCTTATAACGTCTATCCCCAACGAGGAAAATATTGAATTAGAAATAGATGATGAAAATATTATAAAAATAAATGATACTTTTTATAAATATCTTGAAAATAAAGAATCAAAACATCTTAAAACCTATACTAATTGTATAAATAAAAATAATTGTCTTAAAAGAAAGAATAAAAAAAAAAATATTGTAAAAGAACTTCAAAATGGAATATTAATTGTTAAAAATAGCAACTCTAAAATACAAAGTTCTTGTGATGAAAGAAAAGTTATTCCAATAAAAAGAAATGTATTAATAAATTTTGAAAACTGTAAAATCAAGTTAAACGAAAAAGAATATGTTAACAAACATTCAATTTTAAAACAACCAATAAATATTTATGTGGAAGATAATTATAATTTAACAGACATTAACTTAAAAATTGAAGATTATAATATAACAAACATTGAAAATATTAAAGAAATAGTAGAAAAAGTTTCTGACCAATCCTTTATTCACTTTGGTGTAAATATATTTGTAATTGTTATAATTTGTATTATACTTATAATTCTATACAAAAAATTGTTCCAGGAGAAACAAAAATCAAAGGGGGGAGGAGTTATAGAATTGCTTCCCAATCATAACAACCAAACCATACCAAGCGTATTCCATATCGCTTAATAAAAATACCATTAAATATTAAATGCCCACCAAGCATATTTCATTGAACATAATTTATGTGAATAGACATAAAATATTAAAAGTATTGTAAACAAAGAATGTCTAACAAAGAATCTCCCACAGATACAGAATATCCAAACATAAATATAAAATCAAACTAATGTAAACAAAAAATCGTCAACGATCAAAAATCAAACTAATGTAAACAAAAATCGTCAACGATCAAAAACAATAAAATTGAATCATCATAAAATATGATGATAATGCATGTGTACCAATACACACATATTTATAGTCTGTAAGAAGAAATCAAGATTATCAAAATAGTATAAATAAGCAGGATTTTTCCTGACAATAAGTTCAGTTCCATCTTGAAACTCCTACGTATAGCAGAAGATTTCCACCCACCAGTGGTAAGGGATCCGATGCTCAAATTAATAAATAAAATACTTGTTTAAAATTTTAATCTAGCGTTTTATTTTAAAATCTTTTTAAAAAAATCCCGGAGGATTTAAAATACAAAATTCGTGCGTGTGTACGTACGTCCGTACGTCCGTACGTTCGCGACGTTTTTTTCGTCGTCCATAGCTCAAGAACCAGAAGAGATATCGACTTCAAATAAATTTTGTTATACAGATAATAAGGCAGAAAGATGCAGAAAGGGCTCTCAAGAAAATTGCGTGGGTGTTTTTTTTACCATAGCAGTTTAAAAAAAAGGTGAAAATTTTGGTTAACCCTAAATATCTCATGAACCAATGACGCTAGAGACTTGAATTAAATTTTGTATTATATATTGTAACGTGATACAAAACAATTATATTTTTGGAAAAAAATTCAATTAACGGTTTTTTTTATAAATCAAAAAAACTGAAAAAAAAATTTGTCACTTCGAAAATTTTACGACTAAAATATGATTTCATCTCCAAAACAATTTTGTGCAACGAAGAATAATGTTTTTGACATCTGATAAAATTTTGAGAAAAATCGAATTGACAGTTTTTTTACAAAAAATAATAACCTAAAAAAAAATAAAAAAAAGTTGGTAAAAATTGAGTTTTGACTCAAATATCTTTTCAAAACTTTGAGATATTGGCTTTAAACTACTTTTATCTTTCAAAAAATATTGGTTTCAACATTCAGTAAAATTTTGAAAAAAATAGCGTTGACAGTTTTTTTACAAAAAATTAAAAACCGAAAAAAAAAATTAACAAAAGTTGGTAAAAATTGATTTTCGACTTGAATATCTTTTCAAAAATTTGAGATTATGGCTTCTTACTAATTTTAACTTATAAGAAATATTGTTTTCAACAGTAGGAAAAATTTTGAGAAAAATCGAATTGACAGTTTTTTTACAAAAAATAATAACCTAAAAAAAAATAAAAAAAAGTTGGTAAAAATTGAGTTTTGACTCAAATATCTTTTCAAGACTTTGAGATATTGGCTTTAAACTACTTTTATCTTTCAAAAAATATTGGTTTCAACATTCAGTAAAATTTTGAAAAAAATAGAAGTGACAGTTTTTTTACAAAAAATTAAAACCGAAAAAAAAATTTAACAAAAGTTGTTAAAAATTGATTTTCGACTTAAATATCATTTCAAAAATTTGAGATTATTACTTCTAACTAATTTTAACTTATAAGAAATATTGTTTTCAACATTAAAAAAAATTTTGAGAAAAATCGAATTGACAGTTTTTCTTATAAAAAATAAAAACCTAAAAAAAACATTACTCAAAGTTGGTAAAAATTGAATTTCGACTCAAATAACTTTTCAAAAATTCGAGACATTGGCTTTAAACTAATTTTATTTTATAAAATATATTGTTTTTAACATTCAATAATTTTTTTTGTAAAAATCCAACAGTCCGTTTTTTTCATAAAAAAATAAAATCTACAAAAAATAGTACGCAAAATTGGTGAAAATTGATGTCCGGTTCTCGATATCTCGTGAATAATATAAAACATTGACTTCAAATTAATTTCATTCATTCAATTTGTATTTGTTTATATTAGAAATAACTTTTAATAAAGGCTACTAAAATTGGTAAGAATTGGATAACGACTAAAAATCTCGGTAACAAAAATAGATTTTGAAATCAAACTATAGTTATCAGTGTGGGTCTTATCCCACTTCTTTTTATTGTTTAAAGTCACATTTGTTCATTAATTCATCAGCCGTAGGCTTCTCTTAAAAGAATAGTCTTTAACAATCAAAACCGATATCAGCCGAATTTCGGGCAACGTAGCGGTTGCAGCCGAGAAGGTACTTCAAGTTCAAGCTTTGTGAACTGTAACTGTGGCAGTACATTTTAACAATATCAGTGCGGAGTTGATGAATTGTCAATCAATTTTCAGTTATGAAGTAGTTTTTACATGCCAAACAGCCCTAAAAGTGACAGCTGCTCTAACAACAAAGTATTCAAATAAATGTAGTACCCGTGGCATGATAGTTAGTGCGTTGGACTGTCATGCCAGAGGTCTTGGTTCGATTTCTGCCTATGCCATCTAAAGTTTTTTTACAGGTACTGTCTCTTGCGAGGAATTGACAAATTCTCCAAGAGTAACTCTTGTCATGAAAAGTGCTTTCTCAAATTTGCCGTTCGGATTCGGCTTAAAACTGTAGGTCCTCTCCATCACTGACAACAGTACTCAAACACAGGAATGGTTGAGAGTTGTAAGTCACTAGGCCCTAGTTCTCAACGGACAGTTGCGCCACCCAATTTATTTTTTTTTATTCAAATAAATATTTTTTGTTGGTAAGACCTTTTACTCAAAATTTTAAAGAACAATTTACTAGTTATCAATTTGCTTAATATTTAGCAATTTACAAGGGGATTCCAAAATTGTATACTTTTGTTAACGAGTAAATTGCTAATTGCGTTTAATTAAAAAAATGAGCATGCAAACATGTCTAAAAAGTGACAGTACTTGAAACTAAACAGAGCAACTACGCTGAAACGGACCTTTTAATTGATATTCCCAAATGTTGACTGGACCATTCCAACCACTGCCCATAGAAGAATAATTGCACAGATGTCATAATATGGATTAAGCTAATTTCTAAAAGTTAAATTAGCAATTCCGTGATGTAGTAAGATGTTAGAATCGGTTAAAATTAACAAAATCACCTTTTATAGCCTAGTAAATTGCTAAAAATGGATTAAACAAGGAAGTGGCACTACATTTTTAACGATATGGTAAGATTTTAAAGTTCCTAGCTGAAAATATAACTCTTTTAATTTTCAACCATTTAAGAAACTTATTATCATAATTTTGTTTATGTTACAATCACGTTTTAAAATTTTATTTTAATGTATAGGAATTAACTAAATCCACAACTGAGTTTCTGACAGTTCCCCTTAATTTGGATTGCTTGCTTTTGTTTTTTTTCATAAAATGTCAATATTTAGACTTGTTCAGATGCTAGCAAATGAATGAAATTTAACTTAAGTTATAACTTATTGCTTAATATGCAATTGTTTGAATATAATAATAATAGATCTGGGCCCTATTTCACTAAACACTTCAAAAATATTTATTCTTTCTGTTTCACCAAACAACAAACTTTTCAAATTATACTTGGAATTTTAAAAAGCTTTTAAGTAATATGCAAAGAAATATTTTCAATTTGCAAGAAAGGAAGAATTGTCGAAATCTTAAAAAAATTTGAAAATGAAGAAGTAAATCTTAGGGTTTAAGTATTAGTAATTTAGAAGTAAGTTTTAGTGGTTTCGTATTTATTTCAAGAAGGTATTATTTTGAAAATCAGTTGTAAAATAACTTAAAAAAAAAAGAGGCTGGGATGCGACCCACTCTGATAACTTCCCATCCCTTCTGTCGATTTGTCTTGCTTAAAAGTTTGTCTATATGTATCAATTTTTACCAAATAAAAAAAAAATACTGAATAAAAAAAAAAATACTGAATATCAAAAACAATATTTTGTGTGAAATAAAATAAGTTTGAAGCCAATATTTTAAATTTTTGAAAAGCTATTTGAGTCGAAAATAAATTTTTACCAACTTTTATAAATTTATTTTTAAGTTTTTATTTTTTGTAAAAAAACTGTCAATTCGATTTTTCTCAAAATGTTTCCTATATTGAAAACAATATTTTTTTTAAGTTTAAAATAGTAAGAAGCTTTTATCTCAAATTTATGAAAAGATATTTGAGTCGAAAATCAATTTTTACGAACTTTTGTTAATTTTTTTTCGGTTTTTAATTTTTTGTAAAAAACTGTCGATTCGATTTTTTTCAAAATTTTACTGAATGTTGCAAAAATATTTTTTGAAAGATAAAAATAGTTTAAAGCCAATATCTCAAAGTTTTGGAAATGTATTTGAGTCGAACATCAATTTTTAAAAACTTTTATTAATTTTTTTTGGGTAAAAAACTGTCAATTCGATTTTGCTCTACATTTTTCAGAATGTTGAAAACAATATGTCTTATAAGATAAAATAAGTTTGAAGCCTTAATCTCAAGTTTCTGAAAAGATATTTGAGTAGAAATTCAATTTTTACCAACTTTGAGTACTGTTTTTTTTATTTTATTTTTTTATTTTTTATAAAAAAAAAACTGTCAATTAGATTTTTCTCAAAATTTTATCAGATGTCAAAAACATAATTTTTCGTTGCACAAAATTGTTTTGGAGATGAAATCATATTATTTTAGTCGTAAAATTTTCGAGGTGACAAATTTTTTTTCAGTTTTTTTGATTTATAATAAAACCGTTAATTGGATTTTTTTCTTAAAATATACTTGTTTTGTATCACGTTACAATATATAATATAAAATTTAATTCAAGTCTCTAGCGTCATTGGTTCATGAGACATTTAGGTTTAACCAAAATTTTCACCTTTTTTGTAAACTGCTATGGTAAAAAAACCACCCACGAAATTTTCTTGAGAGCCCTTTCTGCATCTTTCTGCCTTATTATCTGTATAACAAAATTTATTTGAAGTCGATATCTCTTCTGGTTCTTGAGCTATGGACGACGAAAAAACGTCGCGAACGTACGGTCGTACGGACGTACGTACATACGGACATACGGACGTACGGACATACGGACATACGGACGTACGGACATACGGACGTACGGACGTACGGACATAGGGACATACGGACGTACGGACGTACGGACATAGGGACATACGGACGTACGGACATACGGACGTACGAACGTACGTACACACGCACGCACAGACATCTTTCTAAAAATCTTTTATTTCGACTCTAGGGACCTTGAAACGTCGAGAAATGTCAAAATGTTCAATTTGACAAATCGGATCCATACTTCCTATGGGAAGTTAAAAAAAAAAGTTTTGAAGAATATTTTGAATCCGAAGAAGTTGACAAAAAAGTTGACCAAAATGGTGAATGGTGACCAAAGATTAGTGAAATTAAGAATTATCTTCGATATGGAAATGATTTTTCGACAAAAATGAGTTTTCGATAAACGAAAAGGACCAAAAAATGAGTGTTTTCATTATATCCAAATGAATATGTATTTAAGTCCCTTGCAATAAATTTTCCGTGCACTACATTAGTCTGGGAATGGAGCCCAATATCACAATGTTGTATTTATGCACTGAATAAATAAAGAAACCGGCTACAGAGTAGTTCATCGATTGTCAAATATTATCATTGGTGAATAACCTTTCTATTTCTTACAATCTCTAAAACGGCTAAGTTTTTATTATTTTTATCTGATCGACTTATTTTTGCATTATTTACGCTAATTAGATACTTTCAACTGTTAATTATAAAATTTATTTGTTAATTTAAATCTTAATAAACACAATCTAAGATTTAGTTTACACCTTTTCAAATACGAATTGGTGAAACAAATTTAAATTTCACTTTTCAAATAAAATCAGAAAAATTGGAAACTCTTAGGCAACGGCCTAGTCACTGATAAAGCTTCTGATAAATGCCATAATCGCCGAGCAAACGGGACCAAGTCCCTTGTTAGTGACGAAGGTTGAGCTTCAGCTCATCTTCAACTCAATAAAAAATAAAAAGTCAGCAGGTGTCGATGGTATATCCAACGTTGTACTAAGACATTTACCGATGGAGGCAATTGACATTTACACCACACTCTTCAATAATGCACTGAATAATGCATATTATCCAGTGCATTGGAAGACCGCTGTGGTTCATCCTCTCCCGAAAAAGGGAAAGGACAACTCCAACCCGTCGAATCTTCGGTCAATAAGTCTTCTTCCGAGCATCAGCAAAGTTTTCGAAAAAATCATTAATAGGGCTTTGACTAAGTGGGCTGCGGACAACAAAATAATTCCGGATAAACAGTTCGGGTTCAAGGCGGGTCATGACACAATTCATGCTGCGTCGAAACTCGTTTCTGATATCCAATGGAATAAATCAAAACAACAATGCACAGGTGCTGTTCTGGTTAATTTGGAAAAGGCCTTTGACACCGTATGGTTAGAGGGTCTTTACTTAAAACTGAGCAGGCTTGGCATAAGCAAGCCATTGTTGTATATACTTTATGATATGCTTAACGGTAGAAAGTTTGTTGTCAAAAGTGGCAATGTCACTTCTACCACAACATTCTGAATTAAAAATGGTCTTCAACAGGGAGCGGTGAATTCGCCGATTCTCTTCAGCATTTACACCAGCGATCTGATAGGTAGTCTTACAAAGGCAATTGCGTACGCCGACGATCTTATTGCGTACAGAACGGCCCGAAAGGTTGAGGTTATTAGAATTCTCTTGCAGCGTGATTTCGACAAGATTCAGCGATATTGCGACGACTGGAAAATGAAAATAAATGTCCAAAAGTCGGAGAAAATTCTGTTCCGGACTCCGTTGACTAGGGCCACGAGGGATACGTGCAAAAATGGGCGCAAGATGGTCATCTTTGATCTTCACGGGCAGCGATTAGTGAGCAAAAGTGTACTGAAGTACCTCGGTATCTGGTTAGATCAGTATTTATATTTCGACAGACATATAAATGCTGCTGTAACCAGGGCCAGAGGAGCCTTCGCTCTGACGAAACGGCTGTTTTTTAGCATTCGACTTGACCCCAGAGTGAAGGTAATTTGCTACATGGCCCTCATACGGCCGATGATCGTTTATGGTTATCCTGTGTGGTTCAACGTTGCCCCTTCCCAGATGGAGAAGTTTAGGGTGTTCGAGCGGCAGTGTTTACGATGCTGTGCCGGCTTATATCGAACAGCCGAATCTTCTTACGTGCACTACTACTCCAACGAGGTCCTATACAACGGGGCTCGAATCAACAGAATTGACAATTTCGTGATAAAACTCATCCGAGGTCACATTGCAAGAGCTATGTCTTCGTCCAACAATTTAATTTTCGGGGCGTTCTATCCGAACGACGAGTATTTTGAGAGTGCACGCTTGAGCGGCTTTATTCCACCAGAGGCATTCCTCTTTTTAGAAAGATGCGGTCTGATACAGGATAGATTGGCAGTTCCGCTAATCTACCACGTCAGACGACGAACCGTGGATAGGCGACTCCTGTACAATCGGGACGTCATGGCACAAGGCGGAGCAGAGCTCCTTCGGTTCAGTAGGGCTGTGTCCGAACGGGACCGAACTGATAGGGTGAAGCAGGAGAACCAGTTTTGGTGGCTTCAATCACCACTTGATAGTGGGTAGTCGGGATGGGGTTTAAAGCCTTGGCCGGCTTGCATACTTGTTTTATAGTTTTAGGGTTTAGTTTTAAGTAGAATAGGTATGGTGGCACAAAAAAATACAAAAAACAAAAAAAAAATATACAAAAAAGAAGCAAAAAAGGAAAATACAAAAAATACAAAGAAAAATTAAAAAAAAAACATGGAATAAAAACAAAAAAAAAAAAGACAACAAAATATGAAAAACAAAAAACGCTAGATAGTTAGATTTGCTGCTGTGGTTGTTCTGGTTTTAAGTAGTTTATAGGTAGAATATAGGTAGTTTTAGTTAACTTTAAGTTTTATATTAAGGACCTTATTTTAAGTAGTTTTTAAGTAAAAATAAAAAAGGATATTGATATTAGTTTTTTTTTGAAATTTTCTAATGAATACAAAAATAAATAAATTAAAGTTAAATAGATCTTAGGACCGAAAGGCATTAGCATTAAGTATTATTGATTAACTTAGAGTGTCCGTATGGGACCAGTAAGTAAGTTGTAAGTTATGGATAATTAGGCTAGTTTTATGAATTTTTGTCTAGCTTAAAGATAGTCTTAAGAATGAATTAATAAAAATAAATTTGGGAAAAAAAGCTTCGGTTCCCATCGATCACCAAAATCAAGCATCAGTGAGCGTGGTTAGTAGAAAGATGGGGGACCGTCTCGAAACCTACCGCGTGCTGTTGTCATCATGTGTTATTTCTGACTGTTGTTCTTTCTCCACTGTCCTTCTGTCTTGTATTAATGTCTTGTGTTGTTATCACCTTAAAATAGTCTTAGTCGCTCAAGGTGCTGTGTCTCTACTCTGTACATTTATGTGCTGAGTAGTATGTAATGTAATGTAATGGAAACCCTTTTTCATTTTGCAAAATTTTGTGGAACACTTTGTACGTTTAATTTTCACGACATTTTTTTTGCAAAATTGTAAGGTGAAATCTGTTTGGTGAAATATGCCCCTAGCTTTGTCGATTTTTCTTAAAAATCATTCAAATGTTTTTCAAATTTTAAGTCAAAAATCACATATTTTCACATTTCCAAAAAACTTTAAAAAAAACTCAAATAAAGGAGCCAGATAGCTTAGAAATAAAAATTCTCGTCTTACTAATTTATTCAAAAAATAAACTTTAAGACGATTCCAGCCAGCGCATGTACCGTGCACTATAATATAATTAATAAGTTCAACCAAAATACTACGCGAACAAAACACCGATAAAAAGAAAAAATATAAAATCTCTTACCCAGAAACCCAATTTTATTTTGAAAGTTTAAAATCACAATCAAGGAACTTTTTCCAAGCACGCAGTGAATTTTCTCAACAAAAACCGACACCCTACCCCAACTTCCTCCTTTTCCACCACCACCCCGTCCCCCTAAAAACAAACCAAACCATCCATTTCTATAATATTGAAGGAGTATGAGAAGGTTTTCAACATTTATTGAAGTAATAAGGAAGCAAAAGCAAGCCAACAGAGCGTTGCAAAAATTGAAAATTTACAACCTCAATTGCAGCAGTTAATGACCAGTTCACAATCGTCAATAACTTTTCTAATTTCCACCAAATTATTATTATTATTTTACAATTTTATTGAGTGCCTTTGGGTGATTTTGGTTTGAGTTCTGGGAAAATGTTTGAGTTTTTTCCTTTTTGTGTTTTTTCACTTCTCTCTCTTCACTCGTTGCAAAAATTATCCACTGAAAGTAATCAGCAAACCCCCTCCCCCCGCAAAACCCTCCAAATGGTCTATACACTAGATTCTGGAATTTTTGAATGGCTAAACTTTTCCCATAACTGTTAGTTAACGAATATATAGTAAAAGGCGAAATGGGAGAGAGTGAGAAAGAAAAAAAAACAATAGACAAAATTTTCATTTGGCGAAAAAATGAAAAATTTACTGATATTAGCGAAACAACGATCGTAATGCCAACTAAGGAATTTCTCTTAATTCAAAGTTTTTCGCGCGACCATTTTACACAAGACACCAATGTAGTAGTTGATGAGCGCCAGTATCCTGGATGTCCTTCTGCTGCTCTGCTGATGGCGGGTCTCTTCTTTTTCTGTCAGTTCGTATATAATTTTGGCTTAGCCCTAAAATGAATATAAACTCAAAAAGGGTTTGTTTCTTATAGTTTTGTTGTTTTGTGGTATTTTGTTTCTTTTTCTGTTTTCAAAATTGTTGCCAAAAAGTATTCTATAGTTTCTCATCCCTAAAAAACCCCAAAGCCCATTTCACAGTCAAAAGGAATTCGTCGTCCTTTGTCACTGAAAATAAAAATTGAAAGAACAACAAAAAAAAAAAAAGAAGAAGGAAAATTTGTCTGCTGCAGGACGATAGCCCGAAAAGGGTTTTATATCGTTGTGTTTACGTTCGTGTTCTCATCGCGTATAGTAAATGTTCATAGAGCAGCGAGGACTTTGGTCCTTTCTGCAAAGGAAAATTGAAAATATTCGGCGATATAAATTTTCAACTCGCTTGCAGCCCTCAGGGGTATAGTGTTTAATTGTTGTAATTTACGATTGGCATAAAAGTCACCCATTGTATATACACTATGGTGTTTACTTCTGATGGTAAGGCATTGGGGCCATAGAACTCGAATTGGGGAGGGAGGGCTCTATAGGGGCTTCAGGACATTGTTTTATACTTTTATTTTTGTATGGCAAAAAAGCGGAAGTAACAAAGGTCATAATGACATAGGCTATCACACAAAATTGTCGCCGAAAATTCTTTTACGGTTGTGTGAAAAGACTAGAGAACGCGAAAAAAGATGGATGGCTCGGGCAGGCCAGGCCAACGATGGTGATGATGGTAACAGAGGTGGCCGGCGGCAGCTACAGCTGGCAATACCGTACCCTGAATCCAAAGTGTTTTTCTTTCGTACAAGATTTTGGTTAGGCTTAGGAATTTGTTTTGGCAATATTCAAAAGAAAGGAATGCGCTTTTTTCCGATTAAAAATACTTTATGGTTTTACGAGTAGTATAGTTTTTCCCTTTTTTTAATTCTTATTTTAGAATTTTTATTTTCAAGCTCGAATACTTGTAGACTGTTGGTGGAATGACATTTAATTTGGAAATATTTTCTTTTTCGCTACCTATTGTGTTAAGATTTATCTGTTTTTGGTGAGGTTCTTTTTTTAGTAATTGCAAATATAACAATAAAACAAATGATATATTAAGCCTTTTAGAGCTGGAGCCTAAGTTGGCAAGGTGATTTTTTGTAACATTAAGCATTAACAATTTTTATACCTGCAGCAATATTTTATTAAATTAATGAATAAAATGAATAATTAAAAAGTTTTAAACTAATATTCTAATTTTACATTATTACATAATATAATTTTATTAACATCATTTATTATTAGCTTAGCAAAGAAAAGTTTTGTATAAGGTCCGATTTGTTTAATTGAAAATTTTGAAATTTTTGACGTTTCAAGGGTCCGCACGTTCGGGAACCTTTTTCGTCGGCCATATCTCAAGAAACGACAGAGATATCGACGATATCCAAAGTAGATACTTAAAAAAAAGAGGCGACCTACACTGATAACTTCCCATCCCGTCTGTCGATTTGTGTTGTTTAAAAGTTTGTAGGTTTTTCGTGTTCTGTTAAAATAGTTGTCAGTTGAATTATTCTTAAAAATTTTAAAATTATCAACAATATTTTGCATATAACGAAATAGTTTGATTTAGAAATCTATTTTTGTTAAAGAGATTTTTAGTCGAAAACCAATTTTTACCAATTTTAGTAGAATTTCTTAAAAATTTGTGTTTGGGTGCAAAACACCGAGTGTAGCTTCGGCTGTGTGGCACGTAGCGCGCGCCGCCGCCGTCCTGTTGAAACCAAATGTTGCCAATATCCTCCTCTTCAATTTTTGTAAGCAAAAATTCGTTTCACATGGCCCGATAACGATCGCCATTGACTGTAACGGCCACTTATGCCTCTGGATCAAAATCCGCAAGAAACAGTGACTCGGTTTGGGTGTATCTGCTTTGCAATGTATGCGTGCGGGTTTTCTGTGCCCCAAATGCGACAAATTTGCTTGTTTACATACCCGCCAAAATCAAAATCAGCTTCATTTCAAAAAATGATTTTTTTGGCAAAATCGACATCTTCTCTAAGTCGATCGCAGGCAATTTTTCCCAGCGTTTTGTCCAAGCGTATACGCAACCATATTCGACATGAGACATGAGCTAAGTGTTACTATTCACGAAAAAAGCACTAGCTGAAAAAAAACGTTTGATGGCGAAGCCTATATAAACAAATACAAATTGGATGAATGAAATTAATTTTAAGTTAATGTCTTCTATATTGCTCACGAGATATCGAGAACCGAGCATCAATTTTTACCAAACTCGCGTACTATTTTTTGTAGATTTTATTTTTTTATGAAAAAACGGACTGTTGGATTTTTATAAAAAAATATACTGAATGTCGAAAACAATATAATAATAATAATAATAATAACAATATAAAATAATAATAACAATATAAAATAATATTAAAACCAATATTTTTAATTTTTGAAAAGATATTTGAGTCGAAAGTAAATTTTTACCAACTACATATTATTAATTTTTGTTTAGGTTTTTATTTTTTGTAAACAAAACTGTCATTTCGATTTTTCCCAAAGCTGAAAACAATATTTTTTTAGAGATAAAATTAGTTTAAAGCCAATATCTCAAAGTTTTAAAAAAAGATATTTGAGTCGATAATCATTTTTTACCAACTTTTGTTAATTTTTTTTTAGTTTTTTATTTTTTGTAAAAAAATTGTCAATTCGATTTTTCTCAAATTTTTTCCGAATGTTTAAAACAATACTTCTTATAAGATCAAATTAATTGGAAGTAATAATCTCAAATTTTTGATATTTGAGTCGAAAAAAAAAAATGTTTACCAAGTTTTAGTAACGTTTTTTTACGTTTTTATTTTGTATAAAAAAAAACTGTTTATTCGATTTTTCTCAAAATTTTACCAGATGTTAAAAACGTTATTTTTCTTTGCACAGAACTATTTTGGAGGTAAAATCCTTTTTTGTTTGTACTTAACTCAAAAACTTTTTTCGATGTGACAAATATTTTTTTTAATTTTTTAAAATGTCACATCACCCAAAAACCACTCTATCGCCCAAAAACTTTTTCTGAAGAAAATGCCACAAATCCCAAAATCAATGTCATATTGCCCAAATAAACTTTTGAAATATCATAACGCAAACATTAATAATTGCCATATCGCCCAAGAGACATAATGTGTTTCAACATTTTGGGCATTCTGACAAAATTTTTGTTTATTTTGGGCACTACTACATTTTTAGTTTTAAATTTGATCTTCCAAACGCAAACATTAAACGAGCAAAATGTTAAATCATCCAAAAACTCGGAACGTTAAGAAAGCGTTACAAATATGATTGGGCTTTATGTATTTCACTTTAGAAAGCGAAATGAGGACAATTTTCAAAGTGGAATAAAACGAAATGGCTTGTTTGATCACAGTGCTTATAAACAATAAAATATTTGGCGCTTTCCCCCTGCAACCCCCAAGATTAGGTTAGGTGTATGCAAAGTTTCTTTAAATCCAGGTTCTGCAAATATAAAGAAACTTTGCATAAACCTAACTTCGCACCTACCTTAAATCCTATAGTGACCCCAAGGAGAAGGGTTACAGAGGGCAGCATGTCCCTCTATACATACATCACTATTTATACGCGATGCAAAGCCCAACCACCCAAAATCTTTGTTAAATACAAAATTTGGTCGTTATGAAATTTCTAATATTCGGCGTTACGACTTTGAAAGTTGGTTTGGTGATATGACATTTTATTTGGGTTTTGTGACGTTTAATTAGTGAAATTTTGTAAGACGTTTCTCTTTGTGGGCCTTATGTAATGTCCAAAATAAATGTCACAAAGCCCAACCCCTATGTCATAAAACCCATATTCAAAATTAAAAATTCTAAATGACAAGTAACAAATTGAATGTTCTTTTATTTTTATTTTGGGCATACGACTTCCGATTTGGGTTTCTTGGTGTTTGAGCTTAATGATCAATTTTGGGCTCATGACTTTTTAACATTTGGGCGTTATGGCGAATAGACTTTGTCACTTTGAATATCAAATAAAAAAAAAAAAAACAAAAATGATACAACTACAAATTAACACAATTTATTTTCGACCCAAATGTCTTAGACACGAATAAATGCATTGGCTCAAAAGCGCTTAGTTTTATTTAACAAACAAGTGCCTTTGAATAACAAGATGGATTTTAGAATTCGAATTTTACTCTAGGCTTAGGTTTTACAAAATAACAGTTCCTTTCTTAGCTGAAAACCTAAACATCAAGGTTTTTACCGAAATTACAAGAACTTGTTCTTAAAGTGTTAAGCCCTTAACAATAAGTTGTTTAAAATTTTGCGCCATTGCCATTGTTTTTGATATTTATTTAAATTTTTGTGGACAGGTTAAAATTGGGAATCAAATTGTTTTCTGTAAAAATTTGCTTTCATCTCGCATATTTTGAGAAGGTACACAAATCAGCCATGCTAGGTATTTTTTCTTAGTTATATTTTAAAATGAAGAATCGCTTTAAAATGGCTTTAAAAAATGTTTAAATTATTTATTTGGTTTCTAAAAAACTTCATGTAACTTTTGGATCTAATGTATCTTTTCTAAAATAGGTACACTATAGTGCTTCTACAATTTACAACAATATAATCCTCTGTTTGATTGTTTACTTTTGAAATGTTTTATTTTCGCAACTTATTTTTTCGCTTTTTTCGCACTTAATTAATGATTTCTTTTTAGATTAATTGCATCTACCCAATGTGAAAAAGTTTCTTTCCTTATTCTATGGCTATGTGGATGGTAATGGGAATACAAAACTTAACTTGAGGTGTTTTCTTTTTTTTTTTGGACTGTGGCCCAATAATAAGGACCAAACAACAAACTGGATTGCTATAATATATGTATTGTATACATATTCTCTTCCTTGCTAGCATTCACAGTTGTATAAACAATACAATTTTTATAGTAGCATGGGTACCGTCGAAAACTGTATTCGAAAAGTTGAAAGAAACTAATGAACTCGACTAATGGTATAACTCGGTATTTTTTAATTTATTTTTCTGAATTACTTTGGTAGGGATGTAATTATGTAGCTCTGTAGCTATATCTGTGGTTGTATAACTGTCATTGTTAATTATATTATTTTGTCCCTTGAGATGTATTTTTTTTTTTTGAAAAATAATTATTGTAAATCCAAGTGGATTTGATGTATGATGGTCGGATTGTGTTTGACCAATTTGTTGTGGCCACTAATGATGTCAAGCCGCATAATATGTAATTTTTGTTTTGTGATAATGTGTAATGTAGTTACATGTGTGTGAAAGTATTTTAAGGGAATTTGTGGTATAAAATATTTTAATTAATAAATTCTGAAGCAAAACTATAGGCATGTATATACAGAGGGAAAATTGTTGGACCAAATTTTATAGGGTCTTATGCTTAGACCTTACCTTAATTATTAACATTTACGTGCGATTATTACATTTTGATTTATGCTCAAAATAAAACTACAATCAGTGAGACAAAATTGAAATATTTAGTAAACACAGACTACGTACACTCAATTAATATGTATGAACTGGTTACAGTAAGATATGTATTCACTGCATACTGATAAGTGCTGACTGAAGCGACATGCAAAATAAATAAATTAAGTGGCACAACAGCTCGTAAAGATGCAATGCCTTAAAACGTAGGCACTACAGCAAAAAGTATTGAGTCTATATTTACGTCTTATTATTTTAAATCTAGATAAAACAATTCTGTTCAAAGCTACCTATGACTTTTAAGTCAATAGAATATGGAATTTCAAATGTAAAAATGTGTATTCAAGAGTACACAGGTGTGTCTATCAACTCCTACTCTCACCTCCCCGTGGTGAATATCGGGTGCCTAGTACCTCAACTGCAGATTGGGTTCCAAACCCAGTGGAAAGTTGTTGGAGGTAGCAAACGAGAGAGGGGGGAGAGGTGTTTCCACCATCCAGACGGTAACGGTGGAATTCCCAAGATGGAATCAACGGTGGCGTCTACAGTTCCAATTAGGTTGAACCACTTAGTGAACACTTCATAAGGGTACTACGACATATTTGAAGGCCAGGCCTGTAAGGTGCGGTTATGCCGGCTACTGAGAAAATCAACAGAGCTTATTTGAATTCGGCTTTTTCATTGAAGCCAGACTTAGGCAACAAGTCTTGAGCTAGGTGCATTAACGAGCGCCTCATGACCATCCGCATCAAGGCTAAATTCAGCAACATTAGCCTAATATGCGCGCACGCCCCGACAGAAGAGAAGGATGACAACAACAAGAAGACAACAGGGATGTCCGAACTTTCCGAGGTGTAACATCGATTCGGACCACTACCTCGTTGTAGCAAATGTAGCACTACGGGTTTCCAAACCCAAGGCAAAACAGGGAGATGCTGGGAGAAGGCACAACGTCGAACGGCTACAATCGCAAGATATCGCAAAATCGTTCCCCGACGGAGTTATAAGTAACCTTTCTCGAAATTATCTGCCGCAAACATAATGGCGACTAAGAACCGAACTCAACATAGACGACTAAAGCTAACAAATCCGCTGGAGCAGATGGCTTGCATGCCGAGCTCTTCAAAGCAGCTGGAGATAATTTGGTTAGAAGCATGCACCAACTTATCTGTAAAATATGGTCGGAAGAAAGCATGCCCGATGAATTGAACCTCAGTATTGTTTGCCCGATTCTGAAAAAAAGGAGACCCCTCTAAACTGCACCAACTATAGAGGTTTCAGTGTACTTAACATCGCCTACAAAATCTTCTCTGCCATAATATATATGAACTCCTTTAGCCCATTGCCAACAACCTGATAGGTCCTTATGAGTGTGGTTTTAGACCAGGAAAGTCCACAGCAGATCAAATACTCACATTACGACAGATCCTGGGTAAAACCCAAGAACATCAAATCGACACACACCATCTTTTCATCGATTTCAAGGCCGCATATGACAGCATCTACAGAGACGAGTTGTATAGAGCCATGTCTAGTTGTGGCATCCTTGCCAAACTCGGCCGTTTGTGCAGAAAAAAAAATATACACTTTTGGTGGTAGAATTTTAAAGTGATTAATGTGGTTTAGTGGTGTCATCAGGGCTGGATTTAGGGGAGGGCAACCGGGCGGAAGCCCGAGGCCTCCACAAACGGGGGGCGCCCACAATAGAGACTTCGATTGGGTATTCGATTCCGTGTCTCGACAATTTTTTTTTCTTATAAATATATGTACATATAAATTAATTGCTGTATATGAAGGATCGGTGTTCTTCAATTCTTGGAAAAATCAATTATTATTGACTAATTGCTAATTTGTTTCATATTTCTTTATGCAGTCAGGTTGCAGTTTGATAAGCAAATAATTATTATGGTGACACAATTAAATGCCATCAATTATTCACGAACTTTACTGCATGCAAGAAATTGAAAAAAATCATAGTCGGTCAATAGTAATTTATTTGTATAATTATTGAAGAATATCGATTTCGATTGTCATACAAAATCCACCTCATCGTGACAAGCTCGAAAATCAAAATTTCAGAGCTACAGTCCCAAACCTCGAAATTGGATTGAGAATGTATTTGGTTTTGATGGTAACAAATTGCACTGGAGAGCGCTCATTTTCAAAAATGAAAATTATAAAAAATAGGCTTCGAACCACGATGGGACAAAACCGTCTATCGAAGCTTTATCTCCTGAGCATTGAAAGCGATTTACTCCGAGAAATGGATTTCAAAGAAATCATCAACGATTTTCCGGCAACCCTTAAATTTAATTTCAGATAATTCTTTTTTCCGTTTATATTTATATGCATGTGTTTGTTCAATACTAAAGGAATCTACTTGGTTTCACAATAAATTATTTATTGAAAAACTCGAGTGAAAAAAAATGGTTTACTTTATGTATTTTGAAAATAATTTGGGTGAAGGGGCCTCCACTCCTTATTGCCCGAGGCCTCTGGACCTCTAAATCCGGCCCTGGGTGTCATGCACACTTTCTGAACAGTTTAAAGGAACCCCGTTTAATCCTTTCGGGACGGGAGTGGTACGTTTACATATAAATATTCTTTGTTCTGTCCCACTCTCGTACCGAAAGGGTTCAATCAAAATTAATAAAAGATGTAGCAATTTTTCGAATACAAAAATTAGTGTACATTTTTTAGTTTTCAGAGTAATGGGTTAAACAGCTATGTTATCAGCAGAAGAGGTTCATGGATACATTTAATGAGAACATAGTTTTATTTAATGAGTATTTAATTTATGTCAATATTATTATGTAATAAAAACATACATTTATGTAACAAGTACATGCATTCTTCCTATGAATGAACACATAACTATACTTATTACATGGCATTATACTCATTCTAAATGGGTTCAGATAAATGTATGTAGTAATAATAATAATATTTAAACTTATGTAATGAGTACATAGATTCTTTACTTGATAAATAAACATAAATCTCATCACAATTATCTGGAATAATGTTAATTTCATATTTCCATTTAAAAATTATATGCATGTAATGAGTGAACAAGATGATGCATACAAACTGTACTCATTACATTATACACAGAAAGGCTACCTAAAAACATCATTATGTAATGAACACAAAAATTGTGTGTTCAGAAATCTATGCGATAAGTAAATAAACTTTCGAGCTTTATTTCATACATTTTTCCCTCAGTGTATACCTACATAATACATAATGAGGTATGTGCAAATGAGTAGATGTAAATATGTGAAATGGGTAGGTAAAAATATGAAATAAACAAAAAATAATGGAATTTAATTGATATAATACACGTGCTGATAAAATATTCAATTTCCATTTAATGATTATGAATTTCATAATCCACTCGGCCACAAATTGAAATCTCCAATAATTATACACATATTAATTAATTAATAATAAATTATAGTATTGTTAATTAGTCGCTTAGTTAATAGTCTCGCTAGATATTGTTTAATAATATTTTACAGATTATATTTATGAAAGATATGAAAAGTGTGCGAGTAGTTTGAGAAAAATTGCATTTTAATCGTTTTTTAAATAAATAAATAAATAAAATTGTTTTCTTTCCGACCATTTTGTTATTATAATAATTTCCCTTGTGACACTTAATGTCTAAATATTATGTAAACAAATCACGTATACGCCCGAGTGCACACTAATGTAAAAATTGTTGAAAATTGCTTTTTTCATGTCTAATGTATGACTATACTGTAGTTGAAAAAATATGGACTATAGAAGGGTGTGACATTTTTCAAATCAATGGACTCGAATAGTCAAGGGGTTTATTTGAAAATCTGTGGCTTATCTGAAGGGAATTAAGTGCATTTTTGTAAGTGAAATTTCTATTCTTTCAAAACTTTAACTAACTGACTATAAATACAAATTTCGCATGCATTTAAATAGTTTTTGAACTTAAAATATGCTAAATAGATAATGAATTATACTAAACAATTCACCGTTTAAAATTCATACTATGGTTTCGATTTATGGTTTAAATAATATTTTTGTGTTTATTTTATAAATAAATAAATTAAAAACTGATTTAAAATTCCAGGTTCATCAAATACATAATATTATATTTATGCACACATAAAAAGTGTGTTAAAATTCTCAATAAATTTTTATATTCGCCCTACAGATATTATTTGACCGGAAAAAATTCCGAAGTTTACTTATGCTAGCGTTCTTTCAAAAATTTGATGACGATGTCGATGCAAAACGAATCGCAAATTGGCAAAGGATTAAAATGGTATATCTAGCGACATAATAAATGTTTTTTCTTGTTTTCATTTCTTTTTCTTACAGGACGAAAAGTTTGTCCCTTTGCATCCGCATTCATGATGACAAAAAAAAATATGGGGAATAAAAAGAAAAATTAGAAAAGTTTAAATTGTTTTTATTATATTTTTTCTTTGAATTCAAGATCAAGCACATTTTAGAAAGGAATAAAGGAAACACAAAATATTCTTCCCTTCATATAATACTATAATATAAACATACATAGATACATTGTAGTATCACCATCACCATCTTCTCCAATGTCCTTAAAGTGAAAGTTAAGATTTTTATGAAGATGAATTGGGAATGCGTAACTTAAATGTAAATAAACTTATTCAAGAATTTTCCGAAAGTTTCTTTTTATATTTTTTAAATTTATTTAAATATTTGCCCTCCGATTTAATAGAATTATTATATCCTTTTTGCAACAAAAACTTGACCGATAAAATATACCTACTCACATTCATGGTGGATTTTAATGTTATAGGTGTGTATTAAGTTACATCCGCATTCCTCAGCTTTCCAATGTCAATGTAGGTAAGTACCCATATTTTTGACAAGAATTATTAAAGTAGAGAAATTTAGCACTTGTAGCGGAGACAGTTTGAACTTAATTCGGGGGTTACACCGCTAAGTGCTTTTGAGTGCAAATTTATAATTTGTATGATGGTACTGAAACGGTGTTATATTTTGGTGAATACTTTGACTTCGTTATACTCGTATCGTAGTTTTAAACTTTTGCCTTCAAGATGACATCAAAGTGGGTTTTATATCTCATTAAACAAAAAGTTACCCGCAAGGAAAAACTTTGTCCAATTAAGTTTATAAGAGAAAATGACACAAGACTTAAACAAATTTGCCCATTTTAATAATTTTAAAGATTTAAGCATTTAAACATTTTGTTAGTGATAGATAATACTACAACGTGTCTGATTTGACTTCTTTTTTTTTGTAAGATCACAGTATGAATTCTGAATTTCTGACACTTCAAACTAATTTGTCGAACTGTCACTGTTTATACTTATTCATGTGTACCATTCGCAAAAGTGATTTAGATTTTTGTATAGCTCTTTACAATCCTTGATGGAGCTAATAATAAAAAAAAATTAGCATCATCTGCAGAGATTAGCGATATAGAATTATTTAAAACAGAAGGCAAATCATAAATATACAAAATAAACATGGGCCAAGGTGATTTCCTTGAGGTACACCAGAATTGACTTTAAATTTTAGTCGAAGGGTTACTCCTGAACATGACTCTATAATATCTATCTTTAAGATTATGATAAAATCCACATAACGAAACGGTCGTTAAGTCCAATATTACTGAAGTCTGTAAAGATGCAATCGACTTGGGAGTGTTTTTTGAATGCTTCCAAGCAAAAAGGAAAGAATTGTAATATATGTATAAGTAATTGTGAATATTTTCACAAACCCATGTTAATTTTAACATGTAACAGAAGAAAAATTAAATTTCTATCACAAACAAGGGATTTAAACAATTTATACATAGCAAACAATTACGATAAAATTCGTAACTAAATTTTCAGAAACCTTTTCAGAGGCCCCAGAAATCGAAAAATTTATTGATGTAAAATTAATGTATTCTAGTGTATTACGAAAAATAAGAGAATAGGTGCTTGCAGAACGATACCTTCCCGTAAGAATGTATTAAGCGACATTTTTAAAATTGTTCAGGAAACAAAAAAAAACGTCTCATTTAGTTATTTTTAGTGTCCGACCGAAGGTCGATTTTCAGCCAAAGCCGAAGCCTAATTATTAGGCTGAAAAAAAATATTCGGCCGAAGCCGAAGCCTAAGGTTGAAAAAAGTCAAGAATTCTCCTTTCCACAAATTGAAATTTTGTTCGGCGCCTACTACGCCAACATGTGTTTTGAAAATTTTGAATACCTACCGAAGAAAAGATTGCAATTTTTTCTTTGGTATTCAAAAATTGAAATTTTTTCAGGCGCCTAGTACGATGTTCGATATGATAAACAGATTCTTCGGCTTCGGCCAAAACTTCGGTCTAAAATTGAAATGGCCGAAGCCAAAGGTTTGGCCGAATCTTGTTTTTTAGCCGAATTCGGCCGAACCAAAGGCCGAAGCTTCGGTCGGACACTAGTTATTTTTTTTGTGTATTGTAATGGAAGGAACAGATTTGGAGAGGGATTTTCAGAATACAAAACTTGACATCATTGCAAAACCGAAATTTTAATCAGATAAGAAGTTTTTGTCGCTTAGTACATTTTCGTGGTCAAGAAATTGGCGCTTGATACAATGGTAAATGGCGCTTAAGGGGGTATTCTAGTGTAGAGACATGAATTTCGCCCGGTTTTTGAAGCGTTGTATAAAGGAAAATATTTTTAGTATTAATTTTTTTATCATTTGTTATATAAATTAATAAAAAATAAAAAAAAATAAAATTAACAAAGTTACAAGCAGTCAAAGTGGGAGGTCTAAATAAAAGAGGGTGTCCTGGCGTGCATCCTACCAACCCTCCTGGTGATCTGAAAAACAAAAACCAGACGGATTCTTAATTATTATAGATGTCGCTATTGTTTCACTCTTGGATAAGTTAAAAAAAAAATGTTTAACAAAATGGCAGCTGTTTTAAAAAAAAAATGTTCTTGTTGCATATTTTTCAACAATTCCGAATTTTTTAAAAATATTAAATGAGAAGTTATATTTTTGGGCAAAGACCACACGATAAAGAGATGTATAAAGAACATCCTCTCCAAATTTGAAGTAAATCGGTCTATTAGAACTCGATATATCCTTACCGCCAGCTCGAAAAAAGTAGTTTCGAGAAAAACGCGTTCAAAGTTTTGAGACAAGTTTTCGACAATTTTACTTATAGAATGATACAGAAAACGTACATATTTTTAATCAGCGATTCCTACTCCATATAAAAATCCTTCCTCTACTCAGTATAAAGGTTGCAACAAAAGAAACTTAAAATGAAACTAAAAGGACAAAACAGTTTCTATGACCTTCAAAACCAGTTTATATGACCTTCAATTAACTTTTGAAATAATAGGAATATTAAAAAATCCTTTTAAACGCAAATTCTTGAATGTCTAAACTTTGGAAATATGAAGAAAAAATTTTTGATTTTTTCAAAATTCTACACTAGAATACCCCCTTAAGACACTGTAATGGTCACAAAAAATAAAGGTTTGAAATAAATTGTGTCGTTTAATTCATTTTTAATTTTTTTTCTCATTAACAAAATAAATAAAAATCTACAGTTACTCTCAAAATTGAGCGTACACCAGCAAAAAAAACTGTTTTGCTGTTTTAAATTATTCAGATGTTATGATTTTGGTATTTTGTTTTCAATTTTCCTCTTTTTTATTATTTTATGTTAAATAAACAAGAGGAAAATTAACAAAAACAATTAACAAAAAATAATAAAAAATAAAAAAACTAAAAAAATCATCAAATGCATGGCACAAAATTAAGCGTACTCTTGGAATTGAAAGCATACAAAAATGTTAATTAGTGGTCAAATTTAAATTTTAATATTTTGTAGGGCCACGTTTAGTCGTAATCACATCTTGCAGTCGCCGCAGCATTGATTCAACAATTTTTTAGTAAGTATATTTTCCCAAAATTCCGTGATCTTCTCTTTCAATTATCTTTTGTTGGTTGGGTTGCAATTCTGCAACCTTCGCTTTATTTTTTCCCACAAATGCTCGATGGGATTGAAGTCCGGTGACTGAGGTGGGGTCTTGTGTTGTTTTCTGGCATTATACAGCAACCATTCTTTCACAGCAAACGATGTATGTTTTGGATCGTTATCTTGTTGGAAGTGAAAGGTTGCTGATAAATTCAGTTTTTCTGCAGACTGAGTATTGGGCTTTCTCCAAACAATTTGCTTTCCGTCAGACCAAAATAAGTTAATTTTGGTCTCGTCCGAGAACAAAACATCGTTCCAGAAACTTTGGGATTTGTTGAGGTGGTTTTTAGCAAACTCAAGACGTTTTCGTTTATTAATTTTGAAAATAAGAGGTTTTTTTCCGAGCAATTCTGCAGTTAAAATCATTCTTCCAAAGAACGCGATGAACAGTTTCGGTTGAAACTGGTCTTTCAATAAGTTGTTACGGTAAATTTTCCCGCAACAAAAACCAGCCTTTGGCTGTTTTCTTTTTCCTAGTTGTGGCTGCAAAATATCGGCAAAGTTGAGGGCAACCATGGTCTCTTTTATTTTGCAAAAGCAACAAAGCAGGTGATCGAGTTCGAGAACGTGAACGAGTTCTTCGACAAGGTCGAAAATGCCGGCGGATGAGCCGAAGAAGTATGAGATCAGGCGGACCCTTACTTGAACAACAACAACAACATATTTTTTATTGTAAAGCTTAAATTCGTAACGTAAATTTACTAAATTATTAATGTACAAAATGGGTTTTTAACGCCGCGTTTTAAAGTAGCTAAATTTAACATTTGATACGAAATTCACACCTCGAACCTCGCGCGTAATTAATAGTAATAGGAAAATGCCTAGTTTAGACTTCTTCTCGATTTTTGTTTTTCTTTGAACTTTCTCGAAAAATAAGAATAGTTGGGAAGGGGTCTGAACTCGCCATTATGTTTCGGCAAGTTTTGGAAACTCATCCAACAACTTGTCGAAACCGTGATTGTGTGTGTGAAAGCAAAGTTTCGCTGAGAGTCGACAACGGTGGCTTTCCTGGTGAGCGTAAAGCTTCCAGGAAGCCACTATACCGTGATCGACAATCACGAAAACGGATGCTTGTGTTGAATGAATGTGTATGTGACTGGAATGGACGAGGGAGGAAGAACATAGTTGGGAATTAGCTTGGAAGGCACTCTTGAAAGAGCCTTACAAGTGATAAGATACATTAAAAAAAAAGAGTTCGAGGAAGTGTTTGAAGGAAAAAGAAAGATTGAGAAGAAGAATTTAGAAAATCGGGAAATCGAGAAAATTAGAAGGAAAATTAATAGTCGAGGATCGAGGTTTGAGGATCGTGTTTAAAAGGATAATTAGGAAGGAAAACAAGATAAGTAGTTTGTTTCTTTTACTTCTTTGTTCGTTTGTATATTCATATATATATTCCGTGTCCGGTGTTAAGAACCCATTTTATTTTGTCATTTTCTTTTCTGAGTTGTTTTCTTTTTACTTTGTTTCATTTGAATTTCAATTGTTTGTAATTTTAACTTTTAATTTGAAAACATTTTGGGTTTTAGTCCAGGTATCTTCAATCCTACGGTTTCCCAAAGAATAAATTTTAAACTTAAAAATCAAACGTTCGTTGTGTCTTTTTTCAATCGCTTCATCCATCACAAAGAGTTTTGGAATTTTCTTTTTCGGTTTTACAAACAAATTTCTGGCGCCCATTTTATTGCAACGTACCCCACTGTAGGTACTTGCAATAACATATATATTTCCAAATTGTAGCAATTTGATTGATTTTATAAATCAATCAACATTGTTATAATTTATAATAAACGAATTCTTCCAAAAGAACCCAGCCCAGCTGAGTAGCCGCGGTTACAGCTTCGTCAACGAGCTGTATTGTTGCACTTTTTTTTGTATTCTCTTTCGTGTCGCGTTACGCAGCCGCCGTCGTGGTTTTAGTTTAGTTTTGTTGTGATAACTTCGCTTTAAATAATAATGAGTTAGTTAATATAAAACCCCCTCGCGATTAATGATAAAAAGTGTAACAAAGTGCCGCCATTTCGGCCGCCAAGTTTGGTACACTCGATTTTGGGTTTACTTTGAATTTTCTTAAAACTATTCGTTCGTCTTGCTGGGAAAAGATTTGTTTTCATCCTCTTCCAGGTTTGTTTAGGACCGTACCTTTATACCGATATTTGTTCAGTTCAGGCCGTTGAATGTGTTCGGCCGACGATTTCGTCAATTTCACGTAAAGATTTATTGTTTAAATGTAGTTTTAAAATTAATTGTCTTGTAGCAATGTCGGTGTCTTCTATTCTCTGCCATTTCCACAAAAAATGGGGAAATGAATATTCAAACGAAAATTATTTCTGCGACGAACATTGGATTCAAATTCAATTTAAAAAACAAGTAAATATAGCAGTACATTTTTTGAATAATTGATTTAAGAAGCCAAAAATACAAAGTGTACGCTTAATTTTGTGCGATGAGATAACGAAGTTTTTTTTTTTTTTAATATTACCTTTTATTTATTGTTTAAGCAATGTTTTTTTTTATGTATTCGTAAGAAAAAAAAATAATAAAAAATAGAAATTAAAAAGAATTTTCCAACAATATTGCATCTTAAGTAGGAAAAGTAACAAATAACTAATTCTCAATTGAGTGTACGCTCAGTTTTGGGAGCAGCTGTATATAAAAAGTAACATAACATTGATTTCAAAACAAAAATTCAAAAAGGACACTTTAGGATTACTGATCAAAAATAAAAAAAACATAAAAATCTAATATAAAAAGCAACATAAATTAAGTTTAGGGATAAAAACGGAAATTTTATGATTTATGATTATGATTTTGATTTTCAGACAAATCATCTTCTTCGTCTGTCTCTGCTAATTCGTCTTGTTTCTCACCGACTGTATTTATTATATCCTGGTATTCTTGTATGTATCGTTCAGGAATAAACTTTATTTTGAGCAGACTCTCTAAATCCTTTCGTTTCTTGCTTGATATTGACAGTATGGAAAAATATAGAACGTCAGGTTTATTGAATTCTTCAAGGCATTTCATTAGCCTACTTCATAGAAAATATTCAAAATCAAAGAAAACCATATCTGCAGTGTTATATTATAACCGACAAAAATTGAGCAAGTTCTATTTGGAAGAGTGTGCTAAGCGACAATTTCGGTTAAACTATACGACATCTAACAAATTTTTTTTGTGGACGTTTGGTTGCTTAAGACAATAAGGTTTTTAAAAATGTCGCTTAGCATAATTTCACTGGCGGATAATACAAATTTCAGAGAGCAACATTATTCCAGTGAGAAAACTTGGTGGTTGCTATAATTTCATTTCCTCTTTAGTTTCTTTTGTATACATGATAGGGCAGCGAAACCCAGGCTGAAATGTGGCGTTTAACTTCTAGTATGTTTCCACATTAAAAAGTCATTTACGAAAAAAGTGTTGCTTAATAACATTCTTACAGGAAGGTATCGAGAAGAAAAATCTTCAAAGGCAGTCTTAAAATAATTTACGAACATGTTCGAAATTGATTCTGAAAGACGGCTTGAATCGCTAGATATGCGTCAAATTAACGTTTATAATTAACGTATCTCCAAAACATATATAGAGGTTCATTTTTAATTCAAACAATTTGAATAAGTCACAAAGTATTGCCGTTCTTGTTAAACTCCAATATATTGAACTTTAACCAAGCCTTATTTCTTTTATTTTTCAAGTTTTTTTAATGCAAATTAAACCATAGGGGGCTACTATTTTAAATGTTTCAAATACGCGCAGTAGGGTATTTTCTAAACAACAATTAAATAATATTTCATAAAATCGTAAAATTATTTCATTTAAAGACAAATTTGAAATTAATGCATCGCAGTTAATTTCGAGTAATACGAGTCAGTTAAATAGCTGAGTTAAGTTGCAATTTTGCTTAATTTCATAAACAAAATTATAATGGAATTCTTGTTTGCTTAAAAACAAAATTATATTGAACAATTTTCTTTTTCAAAAAATCTGACAATTAAAAGCTGTGCCAGTGCTACGAATGGAACGATACATGCTTTAACAACGCAATTGTCAGTCATTTACTTCAAAAATGGAAAAGGACTTTTGGGTTGTCTTGTCTCATCGTCAAGCATTTTCTAAGTTGAGTGAGACTGGTGGACAAATTTGATATTTTGGAACTAGTCGTGTCCATAGTTCTGACGAAATTCCAAATTCGTCAATCTTTGGATACCGTATATTGCATAAAGGCTATAAGGTTTTTTAAACTCAGTTAACACAAACATTCAAGGAAATTGATTACTAACAACGTGCTTTTCTGATTGGGTTCTTTGCAATGCTTTAAAAGGTTCAGAATTTTCATCAATAATTCATCTTTAGCGATGAAGCCTACTTTCTTCCAAAGAACTTGGTAGTTCTGAATCGGAATCTCACCTTTTAATTGTTTTTTGAAATATATATCGGGTGATTTTTTAAGAGCTTGAGAACTTTTTAAAAAAAAAAAAAACGCATAAAATTTGCATCGATTCTTTATTTGAAACGTTAGATTGGTCCATGACATTTACTTTTTGAAGATAATTTTATTTAAATGTTGACCGCGGCTGCGTCTTAGGTGGTCCATTCGGAAAGTCCAATTTTGGGTAACTTTTTCGAGCATTTCGGCCGGAATAGCCCGAATTTCTTCGGAAATGTTGTCTTCCAAAGCTGGAATAGTTGCTGGCTTATTTGTGTAGACTTTAGACTTGACGTAGCCCCACAAAAAATAGTCTAAAGGCGTCAAATCGCATGATCTTGGTGGCCAACTTACCGGTCCATTCCTTGAGATGAATTGTTCTCCGAAGTTTTCCCTCAAAATGGCCATAGAATCGCGAGCTGTGTGGCATGTAGCGCCATCTTGTTGAAACCACATGTCAACCAAGTTCAGTTCTTCCATTTTTGGCAACAAAAAGTTTGTTAGCATTGAACGATAGCGATCGCCATTCACCGTAACGTTGCGTCCAACAGCATCTTTGAAAAAATATGGTCCAATGATTCCACCAGCGTACAAACCACACCAAACAGTGCATTTTTCGGGATGCATGGGCAGTTCTTGAACGACTTCTGGTTGCTCTTCACTCCAAATGCGGCAATTTTGCTTATTTACGTAGCCATTCAACCAGAAATGAGCCTCATCGCTGAACAAAATTTGTCGATAAAAAAGCGCGAAACACATTTCGAACCGAACACTGATTTTGGTAATAAAATTCAATGATTTGCAAGTGTTGCTCGTTAGTAAGTCTATTCATGATGAAATGTCAAAGCATACTGAGCATCTTTCTCTTTGACACCATGTCTGAAATCCCGCGTGATCTGTCAAATACTAATGCATGAAAATCCTAACCTCAAAAAAATCACCCATTATATTTAAAAATGTGAAAGTAAAACATAATATGTAGATACGTTATTTTTAAGGCTAGCGTTTAGTACAAAAATCTACATCTTCTCAATCCTCATTTTGGTATCTCAATCTGTTTTTGGATAATCTAATAAGTTATGAGATGTCTTAAAGGTCTTCATTTGACTCGAAATGATGTTTTGAAAAATTGAAGAAAAAATACGTTTTGAAGTTAGTTTTGGTGGTGATTCCGAATTTGAACTCATATTTTAGTGATATGCCGAAATTTAAAAATAAACGTTATTTTTAAAAAAAAACTTGATTTTATAATCTTACTAGCTGACCCGCCAAACGTTGCTTCGTCATATAAATAATTTCTAGAGAATATTTTGCTAGAAACAAATAACTTATTGTAAGTGTGTAAGGATGTGGTATATAAGTGGGAGAGGTATAGAGCACTGTAAACGGTGACAAAATATTAAAATAACAAATCACCAAACAAATTTTTTTACTTTATTAAAATGAATTCTTTAAAATTATATACTAATCGCTAATTATGACAATACTTCAAAAAAAAAAAAACAATATCAATCCCTTAATGCAAAAGAGTGCACCTACAATATTTCTTGTGATCCCATCTTTCGCCAATACAAACAAACTGGATGGTTTGCGCACTCGAGAGCACGCCACGTATTAATTGTCCGTGTGAAATACATGAAGTGCTCAAATCTAAGCCGCAGACAGACATCGTTTGGCCTTGAGACCTATTGATAGATAGTCATTGCAAATGTCAATCTAATTGGAAATTGAAGGCGTTTGAATTGAATTGGCACATCTGTGGGTATAATAGGGATTCGCGGTGAAAATAAATTATCACCTCAGAATTTGCCATTTAGAATAATGGCTTCGATAACATTTTTCGTTAATTTTTTAATTACTAATCGCGTGCCGTTGCACAACCGTGGTGGGTTCAAATTACGAAACAAAATTACCTGAGATCCAATTGTAAATTATGCTGTGGCATACCTGGTAAATCTAATGAGTTCAAGAACTCAGTTGGATAATTTACAGCCTCGGTAGCATCACAAACTGTATCAATAGATTTGTATGAAACCAAGTCTCCTGTTAACAAATGTTGTATCTTGAGATTTAATTCGTTGACATCCATTTGTTTTGCTGCTTAAATTGCTCTTTCTGCTAGCCACTCATGATTTGTATTGTATATTGCCTGTGTACAAATATCCGGTCAATGAGAGCATCTTGTGTATCAATAAACGTGCAGAAATCAACCGGTAATTTTATGCATCCAGTTTCATCTGAAGTAACTTTTCCGTCGCCTATATCTAACCGTTGTTTTGAGAATGTTTCAGCGGATGGATCTTGAAGCATTTGAACACGCATATTTACTTTCAGTTGTACTCTTTCAACATTACGCCGCAGTGGCGATGATTTTAAGCACTCGTTGATCTCATCAGCGTACGTGCATCGCGGATTAACGGGAAGTGTTTGTCTGAAATCACCTCAAAGGAGTAATAGAGTGCCGACAAATAGTGTGTCGCTTTTTTTATATCTGTTTTAATGTTCTGTTTACCGCCTCAAGCAGATGTTTGTGCGCCGTAGTGCATTTATTCCAGATGATAATTTTACAATTTTTCAGCACTGTGGCCATGGATGATTGTTTTTTTATATTGCATACAGGTTATTTTGAATATTTAGCGGCGCGGCAGTTTAAATACTAAATGAGCTGTTCTGCATCCATCCAATAAAGTTTCCGCAACAGTCAATGCGATACCATTATTTGATCGTATTTTAGCAAGAATTAGCGAAATAAGGAATGTTTTGCCAATTCCACCTGGTGCATCCAAAGACTCCACCTTGTCTTGCGGAAACTGCGAGCAACTGTGGTCAAAAATGGTTCTTTGTTTTTCATTCATTAGTGGGACATTGTTTAGTTTAGTTTATTTCGTCAAACAGAGATTACAAAATTCTCTTACAGACTACTTTTAAATAAGTTTCACAAAAACAGTTTTTTATAATACATTTACAAGTAATATTAACAGAATAAGTAAAATAATAAACAAAATATACATAATTATTAACATTACTTATTTAAGAAATAAAACACAAGATTCATTTTCAAAGTGACTCTACTAACATGAAAATCAAAAGAGTTCGATATAGAATTTAATTCCTTGACACATCGAGTTATCGGCTCATTACATGCATAATTCACCCTATGGGATCTTACACGGAGTAGGCTATACTGTCTTAAAGGACGAGATGGTATATTTATATAAATTAGAGATAAGAGATAGGGATATGTTGATATGATGCGATAGTATATCGCTAATAAACAAAACTGAGAAGATATTACGTCTATTCTCAAGTAATTCTAACCCGATAAGTAGACGCCTTGTTGTATATGGAGGCATTTCAATGTTCCATCCAAGTTTCCATATGACAAACCTAGTACATTTTTTTTGGACATTTTCTAATCTCAATGAATGAGTATTGTAGTATGGGTTCCAAACCACACAACAATATTCCAAGATTGATCTAACATAAGAACAGTAGAGAGATTTTAAAGTGTATGGATCAGAGAAGCAAGATGAATTCCGTTTAATAAAACCAAGCATGGAATTGGCTTTCGTAGTAATATATTCAACATGCTTGATAAAATTGAACTTAATGTCAAAAACAACCCCAAGATCTTTTTTACCAGTAACTCTATCAAGAGCACTACTGCCAATCGTGTAATTAAAGAAAAAAGGTGAGTTAGTACGGTAGAATGAAAAACATTGACATTTGGAAACATTCAAAGATAATTGATTAATCTTACACCAATCCGTAAGCCTGTTAAGGTCATTTTGAAGAAGAAGGCAATCATCATTTTTTCTAATGCACCTGTAAAATTTCAGATCGTCAGCAAACAAAAGACAATATGAATTTAAGAATGTATCAGGTATGTCGTTAATATAAATTAGAAAAAGTAATGGTCCCAGGTGGCTTCCTTGAGGAACACCTGAAGACACATAAACGGGACTCGAGAGAAAATTATTAACACTTACAACTTGAATGCGTCCCAAAAGGTACGATGTTAACCACTTCAAAATGTTAGAATGAAAAACAATCCTAAACAATTTATTTAAAAGAATTGAGTGGCTGACTCTATCAAAAGCTTTGGCGAAGTCGGTATAGATCACGTCTACTTGATATCCTTTCTCAATTTCATTAATAACGAAATTGGAAAAAAACAGTGAGATTGGTAGTTGTTGATCTACCGGAAACGAAACCGTGCTGAAGAGGGGATATTATTTCTTTGAGTAAAAATGATAACTTATCGGAAACAAGCTTCTCAAAAAGTTTCGGAATCGTTGACAATTTACAGATTGGACGATAGTTGCATATTTCCTGCTTGGGGCCCGATTTGTGAATTGGAATTATGAAAGACCTTTTCCAATCAGAAAGAAATTCACCTTTAGAAAGGGAACAATTAAAAATATAGGTAAGAGGTTCTGAAAGTGCTGCAGCACACATTTTTAAGACAATAGGAGAGACTCCATCAGGACCAGGCTTTTTGTCGCTGCACAGTTTGAAAAGTGCTTCTTCAACTTCAGAACAACTGAAAACTAAATTTCCAATGTTAAGTAAACTATCAGCATAATCGTCAATAACAGCAGGCTGTGGATTGCAAGAATTTGCATAGTTGGATTCAAAGAATTCAGCAAATAAATTGCAAATTGTTTGCATGTCAGAATATGTTTCACCTTTGTATTGCATATTTATAGGGATACCACTTTTTGACTTTTTGTTTTTAATGAACGTCCAAAAATATTTACTATTATCTTTTAAACTACATTCAACAGACCTGATGTAACTATTGTAAAGAAACTTGTTTAAAACATTGAATTCTCTTTCAAGTCGAATGTACTTATCCTTAATTAAAGAATTATCTGGTGATTTGCGATGAAGTTTGTAAGCTTTGTTTTTTTTGTTATTCAAATTACAAAGCCTTTTATTAAGCCAAGCGGGTTTAGAATTGTTTTTAATTTCTAATTTAGGCACATACATATCAACTGCACATTTTAGAGAATCAATGAAAAAATTGTAGAAATTTACTAAGTTATAATGATCATATTTAAGATGCCACGGAATACTTGCCATAAAACTCGATATGTTTTGAAAATTAGCTTTATTATAATTGAATATAACATGATTACAACTATGTTTTGATAATTCATACCATTCAAAATTAATTGCTAAAGCAATATGATGAAAAGAATTAGAAACAATCGGATTTAAACTTTCACTAACTTGAGCTTTTAATTCTTTATCAACAAACACAAGATCTAATATTCGATTTAATCTATTTTTACAGCCATTTATTTGGACTAAATCATGACTCATGAATGAATCAATTACTTCCATTTCATAATTATGTTTAACATTAAATGGTATAAACTGAAAGTCATCATAATCATAAACCCAATCAATTTGTGGTAAATTAAAATCACCTAGAATGATGGCGTGCTGATTCTCTTTTAAATTAGACAAATAGTTCTGGCAATTTTGAACATGAATTTTGTAAACATCAATCGAACTATTAGGAGGAATGTAGCATAAAATTAAAAACAATTCAAACTGGTGTGCAATTCTAACTTTGACTATTATTTGGTCAATATCATACAAAAGTGATGATGTAGAAGAATGAGAAAAAATTTGAATGCAAGAGAAATTGGAGCGAATAGCAAGCATTAGACCTCCTCCTCTTGCTAATCCTGTTGAATGTTTACAGCGATCTTTACGAAATACAGAGTATTGCTGATGTAACAAATTTAAGCGAAGAGATGTCTACACCTTTTTTAGTAAGCATATAGCATTTAAATTGATCCGACGGAACATTTGTTTTTTGTGAAATATGATTGATGATATCGTTTGTTGTTGTTTTTGGGTCAAATCTAGACAGATGAACCCATTTAATATCTGGCAGAGCAGAGAGAGACGATGAAGTGTCAGTACCAATAATCAATTTAGGTTTCGAACTTTTTTGATATTTATTTTGAACGGTTTTCCACTCGGGATTAATTAAAGAATTGTTATTTACGGGGTTAATATTGGGATTGTTTGCAATTGTTTCAGGGAGATTATTTGATGAAGATGGTGTTAAAGGTAGAGATGAAGGTGAAGGTATCACTATGTTGGGAAGATTGACAGCGGCGGCAGCGGCATTGGCAGCGGTACTAGCACCAGCAGTGGAAGCGGCGACACCGAGCCCAGAAGAGAAAACGTCACTCTCCCTTACTGAGCTAATTTCGTTTCTTTTTTTTGACTTACGCGGAGGGGAATTGTTATTAAACAATAATTTCAAGTCTGAGAGCTCTTTTTTGACTTCACTCATGCTTTCCGTAAGATCATTAAATTTTTTTAAGAAAAAAGAGAAGTTAAGACATGTACACGAATCACACTTCCAGAAAATATTTGGATTAGATAAAGAGTTAAAATCACTATCAACAATTTCAGTGCATTCCTTATGAAAAAATCGACCGCAATAATAACCACACTCAATGAAATTATTTGAACGTTTTATGATTTTGTTGCATTTAGCACAAGTCTTTGACATTTTCAGAAAATAGGCAAACAGCTAACGAGATGATAATGACTAATTGACTACTGTACTGCTCGAACGTTAGTCGTAGACTAACAACAGTCGTAGACTAACAACAGCGAGCAACAATCGCTGCCATTTCTACAGTTTTGTATTGTAGTTCACGATTCAATTCAGTGTCTATTAAATCAGATGCATTTCGGTGAATGCATATCGAATTGACTGAGTGGTAAGTTGGCACTGATAATGCAAAGATCCTCAATAGCAATCAATGCTTCATTGTACATAGCGTCACTGAATACTATCGTAAGATCGTTGCACCGTATACGATGTTGATGCAATTAAACCATAGCACTTAGGAATATAAAAAATAGATAAAAACCTATTCTCAGATCTACCGAATGTATATGCAAATTTTCATTGAAATTGGTTAAGCCGTTTCGGAAAAGTATGGCAACTAACACTGTGACAGGAATATTTTATATATTAGATTTATACGATGAATGGCAATAACAAAAAATGAATTTTTCTGTTCAAAACTGTTTAAAAACAAATTCTTCAGGATTCCCCTAAGTTTTGTGTAAAACAAGTGAGGCTTAAAACTAATGGGAGTTTTTTGAAAATAAAATAAGATACTGAATTAACATAGACTCAAAAACATGAAATTTGTGAAAGGCATAATATTCGTAAATGTCAGAATTTGACATTAAAATTATATTTATTGACATTTCTCGTATAAAATACTCTTTTAGAATTTGAGTCCAAAAGGGTATTTAAAGACTGTTACGCCGCCGTTACAATACACCAAACTTATTTTTAGTAAAAAATTGTCTTGATATTATTTTTGAAAATATGCAAAAATCTCTTCCAAAGAACCCCAACAAAAATATCTATAATAAATTACTCAATTTTTTGATGTAATAAAAATGCTATTAGTGTAACTTTCACTGCGATGTCAAATTTGTGTCCTTGTCATTTTTGAATGCCTTATCATATTATTTATACCTTACATTGGGCACCACATGGCTTGTTCTTGTTCTGTGATGATGGTTCAAATTTCAAATTCCCTATCAATAAATCACCCACTAACAAAAAACAAGCACTTTTTCCTTCTTTATACGTACATCCTGGCTCGCTCCACCATACCCTCCCTTCTCCAACCGCCTATACTTAGCCATTAATTTAACATCCGTGGTAATTATTTTGTCATTATTCATTGAAATTTTCAAAATAAATCAAAATGTTTTACTTGGTACCATCAGAAAAACATGGCGTTAGGTATAAACAAGCTAACTTTCAAGTATATACAGAAAATAAGTTCATAGAAATCGACCCTTTTTTCAAAATAATTATAAAGCTTCTTCTTCTTCTTCGTATTTTTGTACGAGTAGGTTTAAACTAAAATACACAAATCCCATCATCTCCTGCCAAAACATTGCTAAATTGAATTATTCAAAATTTCAATGGGAAAGTGTTAAAGGAAGTAATTTTTCAACACACTTTCCCTTTCTCCTTCGTCATTTTGTCAAAACGAGATGACACTCTTAACAATTAATTTTTTTTTTCGTCCTTGCACTCGTATAAAAGCATTGCAATAACTAAATTGATTTAAAATGATGATTAGATTTCAACAATAGGACATTAACGAACACCGCGCGTAAGCAAGTAAGCGATAAAAGAACCCCCTGTCTGTTTATATTCAGTCAACAATATGGATGGACAGGGCATTGATTTAAAGGACCTGCTCTCTCTATATGTATATGAGTGATGGTGTGTCTATACAAGGAGTCATACCGGAGTGAGGGGGATAAGAAGGACGAGACATCGTAACGAGTGACGATGACCCTTATAATATAGATATACGTTTTGCTGTCAACAACATATGTGACAACAACGGACTCTATGTTTTGTTGACAACGCAAAAGGACCATAGCTTTATCATCAAGGACACGACGACGACGACAACGAGGACTTGGCGTCTCTGTTTATGCGTATAAATTTGCCTTTTGTCAAATAGAAAATTTACAGCATAATAATAGCGCGGTACAAAATATACACAAAAACACTCCATACAGTCGTCGACAGTCGTCAGTCGACACTCTACAATCTAAACTCCAAAGCAAAGCGGTACCGTCTGCATTTCTGATAATTTTGCATACATAAATATTTATGAAAATATTTTACTGCACATTCTTCTATTAATATAAACATAAATATGTACGTTCACATATATAGTAGGATATGAGGGGGGGGGGGAGTGTTATAGCTTTTCGACATCTCAGTATAGTCTGTGAATGTATTTTGTATTGTATTTGTAATGACCGCAGACATCGCTAGATGGAATATGCTACCAACCTATATCTGCTTTTAGTCCAGCTGTCTATGAGGAAAACAAATTAAATTAATTTTGAACAGTAAGAATATCGTATTTGAATTTTCACGAAAGTTTTTTTTAATGAGTCTTCAAAAACTTAAAACAAATATTAGAAAACAGAAAATCATTCGATATCAGAACATGTGAATGTTCATAAAAATACCTAATGGAATTCACGTTAAACAAAACTTACATCAACATCTCGTAAATTTGTAATGCTCTAAATTTTATTCAAAAGCTTTGCAACAACCATTCTTGGATTTTCCGAGCATTAAATGGGAAAATTTTGCTTCGTCCTATCTGCTGTGAACTTAAGAAAATCGAATCATTTTGAAGTGTTTAAAGGACCCAATTCAATAAAAATACGATAGATTAGATTAGATAGATTTATTGATTTATCAAGAAAAATTTTACAAAATCATTATGTTTAATTGACTTAAATCTTATAAGGCATGGCCAGAGGGGGCGTCAGCCAGATAATAGCCTTGCTTAATGTTTTTATTTGAATTTTGTAAATAATTGATTTTTTATTTTAAATGTAAAAGCTTTCACTTATTATTTTTCTTCTATAGTTTACTGCTATTTTAATAAATTGTGGTAGTTGTTCCCAGTTTTTCCCATTTAAAATCGCTAGAAGATCAACTTCTTCTAAAACATTTTGTTGCCATATTTGTCGTCGGATTTCTGCCAGAATTGGAAATTTTGCGATGAAATGAACTATATTTTCCCTTTCTTTGGTATTGCACATGGAGCAAATAAGAGCTAAGTCATTGCGGTGCGGTATGAAGTTTAAAGATAACAACTCTCCTCTTGCTCGGAACAGGAAAGATATTTGTTCACAGCTAAAATTGTCATTGAAATAGTTGCCTTGGCCTAAATCATATTGGAGTTTTGAATATATTTCTCTGTGAAGTGAGCTTCTCGCCTTTTCTATGTTGTCTTCCCTTGCTTTGTAATGGAGGCTTTCCAGTGAATTACAGAGAAAAGGTTTCCATTCTGTAACATTTTCCAAAGTGAAGCTGAAAGGTATTTCGCACGAGTCTGCTAAATTTTTCCATTCTTCAAATCATGAACTTTTAGACCTTATCTTAATCTTCATAGCTATTTTATCGGTGTGTCTGTTCATCAGTTTAACAATGTAATTAAAATGTAATCTAAGTGATTTTAGGTACAATGGTGATAACCCAGTTTCGATAAGAAGCATATAGTTTGGTGTTGTGTCCGGTAGACGAAACTGTCGTTTTAAAAAGAATCGGAGGAGTTTTTCAGTGGTCTCCGAAGGGCGCCAGCCCCATGATTCTGCAGCATACAACATGATGGACTGAGACGTTGCGGTAAAAACTCGATATTTGGTGCTGAATGAGATATCCGAATTTCCGTAAATATTTTGCCATACTGTACCAACAGCGTTTTTGGAAGCCGATAGCTTTTTTTCAAGGTGCTTTTCGGTATTCAGGTTGCTCGTTACAGTAAAACCAATGTATTGGTATTCTTTGACATTTTCAATTAAATCTTCACCATAGTACCATTTTTCATTTGCAGCCAACGGTCCAGTTCCTCTCCGAAAGACCATCGTTTTGGATTTGTTGAGACTTACAGTAAGGTTCCACTTAAAGCAGTAATCCCTTAATTTATTGATCATTAGCTGCAGGGACTTCTGTGATTCCGATAGCAGAACTAGGTCGTCTGCATACATAAGTATTTTAATAGGGAACCCATCGATTGTTATGCCACATGGCAATTCATTATTCAAATCTTGAATGTAAAGGCAAAATAGTGAGGGGCTGAGATTACAACCTTGTTTTAATCCAGCGAACGCAAGAAACCACTCTGACAAATTTTGCCCATCCCATACTGTATAGCTTGTTTCTTTGTAGATATTTTCAATCAACCTTCCAAATTTAAGAGATATCCCGTCTCTAAACAGGTTGTGAATTAGGGCTTTTCTGTCGATAGAATCGAAAGCTGCTCGGAAATAAAGGAAAAAGGTGTATAATTTTTTGCGCCTACGAAGATATAATTCAGCAATGTTCGTCAAACTAAAGATGTGGTCCACTGTAGAATATCCTTTCCTGAACCCAATTTGTACTTCACTGAGAAGGTGCTTATTTTCGACCCATTTTCCGAGGCGGCATCTTAGAATTTCCATAAATATTTTAAGCGAAGAGTTAAGAAAAGATATACCCCTATTATTCACTGGGTCCATCTTATCTCCTTTTTTGTTTAGGGGAAAAATAATAGATTTTCTAAAAGCATCCGATGCATTTCCTGTGGTGAAGATATCATTATATACTTTTGTAAGATGCATAAGAAAACCTATTGTTGCATATTTAAAGAATTCGTTTGGGATCCGGGAGCTTTATTTTCCTTAACATTCGCTACAATTACTTCAACCTCTGAGATTGTTATTTCGCTATCTATAGTATTAGGTTTTCGAAATTAGGCCTGACATACTGAATTGGTTGAGAGAAAAGTTCTGTGTTCAACTGATTTTGAAAATGATTTTTGAGTGCTGATGCAGATAAAAGTGTTTTTGATCCAAACGTTTTTCCTTTAAGGATTCTTATTGCTCTCCAAAAATCCGAAGAGTTTCTGCAGACAGCTATACTTTCTGCTTGTTTCTTCAAATACTTTACTTTTTAAGCATTGCAAACAGCTTTGAAGGCTCTATTAGCAGTAATGTAGTCGGCTTTTAAAGAAATGGAATTGAAGTGTTGGTACAAGTTTAAAAACGCAAAAGATTTTTTCCTCGCAGACTCACAGTCCTTATCATACCACGGTGACTTAGCTTTGCAGGGAACTGGATTAGCTTGATGTGTAATGGCTGTGGATGTTATGATGTTCTCCAAAACTTCTATCGTCAAAATGTTCTCATTTATTCCTTGTACTGTCATATTTCGGTTTAAACTCATTGGATACGCTTCAACTCGATTTTTGTTCCATTTCAGTTTTAGAAGAAGGCAATTTTGTGTTTCTATTTAGGATACGACGTTTATGGTTGCCCCTTAAATATTTTCAATTCTTCTGTTAACTGGGTTTTCGTCAACAATACGGGTTGGAGAAGAAATTATCTCAGCTCTAATTTGTTCACAAATTTCGCAATTGCGGGCTTCAAATTTGTGTGTTCTATAACTAACAGGCACTCAATATTAATACCCTTAATATGTTTGAAGTTTAAACACAGTGCGAGCTTTAGCTCGGTCACTAGTTAGATGTCTCCACTTGCACAAGTACAGCTCATCCTTCCATCTTCTCCTCTACTCACCTTCTATTCATACAGGATCGTAAATCACGGTAGAACTTTCCTCTCGAAACTACCCAAGGTTTTTTCATCCGCTTTTGTCATAGTCAATGCTTCTGCACCGTATTCCTGTAGCACTTTGGTTACACGCGAGAGGGCTTCGTTTGGTTGGGGAGAGGCTTTTGTTCCCTTCTAAATTCCAATATTTGGCTCATATCCAAAAAACCTTTTGGCAGGAAGAAGATTTAAATTTTCTTAACTTTTTGAATTCCAAGCATATTTTTATTTTAAGTCTTTGGTTTGTACTTAACAAATCATCTCAAGTCAATGATCTTAATACGCTTGTAAGATAAAAATAATGGTCTTAAGTCTAAAGATATAATTTTGACAGCACAATAACGTATGTCGCATGACATTTTTCTACTTAACATACGTAAGTTAAAATTATATTCTTTTTCACAAGACACAGTTATGTGAGCTTAAACAGAGGTAACAAAATTAACTAGAAAATGGAAATTACCTTAAGTCGACTTAAGATATTTTAAAATTACAGCCAAGATTTGTTCAAATACTAAATGGCTAAATAAACCGTCCATCGACCAAGTTTAGAAAATTTTATTATTTAAAAGACTTAAAATTTCTCCAACGAGGTTCAAAGTCCCCTCTTAAAGCTACTAGTGTAGCAAGTAGTGATGATTCTCTGAGATGAAAAATAATGCTGGGAAAAAAGTATTCCCAATAACTTTCGAGTGTCATAAACTCATAACAAACAACTTACAAATTAGGTTCGGTCTCTATTGAAATAATTTGAAAACCTTCCAAGTTGTAGATACGAGATTTTGATTATGTATTTTAGCGACAATAATTTATGAATGCATGCTATGCTATATAGTTAAAAGTACTTTCATAATCAAGGAAATTAACATTCTCTGATTTGATGGCCCTTGAATGGTGTGCCAAAAGGACTTTGTTTTGATGTTGCTCCTGTTTTTGTTGGGAAGTCCTAAAAAATTTCAAGTGGAATTTTGAGTCATCAATGTGAGAATCCCACTGTAATATATTACTCTTCTTTGCATCACCACACCACACCATATAGGCCTGGGCTTTCCTCTTCCTATATTGGTACTATACGTTTAAAATATGTCAATGGCAGGTGAGATTGAGAGAGATAGCCCTCTGGAGGAGTCTGGACCATGTTATGTTATATAAGTTGTGTAATGTGTACCTTAACTTCTATTCGTATGTACGTTAGTCTGATTGACGATTGAGTGTTCAAACTGAAGAGTCGTCCTCAAACTCGAACTTAACATAGCTTAGGCAGAAAAATTCAAGCACACCTACCTTTCAAATGGAAAATTGGATTTTCATATGACAACAAAAGACATATAATGTAAATTGTAAATTCAATGGAAATTCTCTATGATGTTGTCTTGTGTGTGAGAAATGGTGAAGTAGTTGATGGAAATGGTGATGTTGATGTTAATGTTGATGTTGATATTGATGTTGATGTGATGAGATGATTTTCCGTTGTTAACTTATTTTCTTTAAATCTTTGTATGGGTACTATTGTGATTGGTATTATTTGTGTTTCTCTATTTGATTATGTTCAAGTAGTTTACCGAAAACTGTTTACAGATGCGAACTGGACTAGAGGTGAATTGGGGTGAAAATTCATCACATCTCATTTTTTTTTTGTTGGAAAATTGGAATACCCTCTTGAGAAAATATTTGATTTTCTGTTTTCTTTAGGAAACCAGTCTTAACCGAGTTCAAGTTATTTAAAAAGTAGCTCTGTGATGTGTGAATAAATAAACGATTTTGAAATAATACGTAAATCTTTTAAGTATTGAACACTTCAAGACTAAAAAACAGAAGAATAACTAAATACAAATGCATGTATCTTTTCAAATACTCAATATAAAAAACAAATTTAATTTTTTCGGAACATATTTTCGTTCAATTGGTTTCTTTCGATGGCTTCACAGCAGCGTTTTCTGTTACTCAAATTATCCAAGATCTTTTGGAAACCATACTATATTTTACATTTCTTTTATTAACTTGTAATATTTATGAATTATGGCTTACGTCCAAGGGACAAAGAAAGTATATAAATGGTAGGAGATTACAATGAAATTAGTTTAAACATTCTTACAAAAGTTAAATTGCAATTTTTCAATAAGTTTCTGAAAAATTCATGACCTTATTTCTCACTAAAACCACCTTTAAATATTTATTCGCTTTTATGTTCTTAACATAATTAAAAACAATTCAATCAAAGTTGCAATATCAATATGCCCATTTGGTGTTTTTATGTAAACAATAAAATGTTTGAAACAATCTTTACTAATACACCATTTTTGAAATAAAGTTGAAAAATTAACCTTTATCATTAAAAAGAACTACCGATTACGGATTCAGCATAAACATGAAGCTGTTTTTTTTTATTTTTTGGACATTATAATTGGAAAAAAAGAGATGCGACCCACACTGATAACTTCCTATCCCGTCTGTCGATTTGTCTTGCTTAAAAGTTTGTCTATATGTATCAATTTTTACCAAATTTGCGTACTATTTTTAGTAGATTTTATTTTTTTTAAAAAACGACTGTTGGATTTTTATAAAAAAAAATTACAGAATATCGAAAACAATATTTTCTGTAAAATACAATAAGTTTGAAGCCAATATTTTTCATTTTTGAAAGGCTATTTGAGCCGAAAGTAAATTTTTACCAAGTTTTAGTATTGTTTGTTTATTTTTTTGTAAAAAAACTGTGAATTCGATTTTTCTCAAGATTTTATCGAATGTTGAAAACAATATTTTTTATAAGATAAAATTAGTTTGAAGCCATTATCTCAAATTTTTGAAAAGATATTTACGTCGAAAAATAATTTTTACCAACTTTTGTTAATTTTATTTTTAAGTTTTTAATTTTTTATAAAAAAAACTGTCAATAAGATTTTTCTCAAAATTTATCAGATATCAAAAACATTATTCTTCGTTGCACAAAATTGTTTTGAAGATGAAATCATATTTTAGTCGTAAAATTTTCGAGGTGACAATTTTTTTTTCAGTTTTTTTGATTTATAAAAAAACCGGTTATTGGATTTTTTTCCAAAAATATATTTGTTTTGTGTCACGTTACAATATATAATATAAAATTTAATTTAAGTCTCTAGCTTCATTGGTTCATGAGATACATATATAGGGTTAACCAAAATTTTCACCTTTTTTTAAACTGCTATGGTAAAAAAACACCCACGCAATTTTCTTTAGAGCCCTTTCTGCATCTTTCTGCCTTAATATCTGTATACAAAAATTTATTTGAAGTCAATATCTCTTCTGGTTCTTGAGCTATGGACGACGAAAAAACGTCGCGAACGTACTGACATACGGACGTACGAATATCTTTCTAAAAATCTTTTATTTCGACTCTAGGGACCTTGAAACGTCGAGAAATGTCAAAAGTTTCAATTTGACAAATTGGACCCATTACAATAACTTCCTATGGGAAGTTAATAAAGATTTTCATTTGAAAATGTCATTTTGGGTTGAAACATATGTAGCTAAGATTTATAAAGTGATAAATGAAAAATTCGTCATAAGTATCACTCTCATACAAAAATGATTCAATGGTATTAAAAACCAATTCTAATGAAATTGCAGTCACTATTAAATATAAAAGAGATATCAGACCAAGAACCTGAAACTATTTGTTTCATTAAAAAGAGCTTTAAAAAATGTTTTAAAAACAAGTAATATAGGAAGGATGAATAATATAAAACGAAGAATTCATATATATGTATGTACTTGAAAATTGTGCTGGTTTGATGAGGAATGTCAGCAGGCAAATTCAGCCAAACAACGGGCATGCAAAGCAGCGCTGCATAGAAGGACTAAAGCTGCTTACGAGCTCTATAAGCAGAAGAGTGCATGAATTGAAAAATGAATGAAGGAAAAAGAGATAACATGAGAAACATGCAGGCAGGTGAAACGAGATTCACAAATACATAAACCTTGAACCGAATGCTGCAACGACGAAAGTGGAAACATTATAGTGGAACCGCAGTCAATGCCGAGAATATAGAAGGAACATTTCTGCAGACTGTATACCGGCGCGGAGACCACGAACCGAATTCCGCTGTCAGGCAGGATGATCCATTCAACATAGACGACGAAAGCCAACAATCCCGTCCTCCCCACTTAGACGAAGTAAAAATTGCCATATCTAAGCTCAAGTCTTACAAAGCCTGTGGAGCAGATAACTTGATTACCGAGCTTTTCAAAGCAGCTGGAGATAATTTGGTTAGGGGCATGCACCTTTCTTATCTGTAAGATATGGTCGGAAGAAAGCATGCCCGATAAATAGAACCTAAGTATTGTTTGCCCGATTCTGAAAAAGTTTGGAAACAACTTAACAGAACCTTTCGATGTCAAAAAAGGTTTTAGACAAGGTGATGCGCTGTCATGCGATTTTTTTTACATCGTTTGAAAGAATAGTGCAGAGCTCCCAAGTCAACACCAGAGGCACTATATTTCAAAATCCTGTCCAATTACTAGCGCATACTGATGACATTGACATAATCGGAAGAATTTAGCGTAATGTCAATGGGGCTTTTGTAAGTATTGAGGCAGAGACGGCAAAACTGGGTTTTGCATGCTGTCGTCAAGAAAGGACTTACAACACTGATGTCTCGGTCAAAACGTCACCATCGACAGACGTAACTTTGAGGTAGTTAAGGACTTCGTCTACCTAGGCTCCGCTATGAACGCAGAAAACAACACCAGCGCTGATATCAAACGAAGAATAACTCTTGCTAACCGCTGTTTCTTTGGGCTAAGAATGCAATTGAGTAGCAAAGCCCTCTCTCGAGGGACCAAAGTGTCGCTATATAAGACCCTCATCATCCCCGTCCTGCTATACTGTGCCGAAGTATGGAATATGACAAAAGCGGATGAAAGCACCTTTGGTCGTTTCGAGAGAAAAGTTCTTTGTGTAATCTACTGTCCCGTATGCATTGGAGGGGGAGTGGAGGAGAAGATGGAACGACGAACTGTACGGGCTGTACAGCGACGTAGACTCAGCCAGAAGGGTAAAAGTCCGGCTCTGTCACGTAAAGTTCATGGAAACCAATGCTCCGGACCGGAAAGTCTTCCAATCCACACCACTAAACAGAGCAGTAGAATAAGACCGCGGATCAGGTGGCGCTCACAAGTGGAAAGTGACCTCACCCAACTTGGAGCGCGAAACTGGAGACATCTAGCTAGGGACCGAGTTTAATGGAGAAGTTTGGGTGAGGCCCTGGTAAGTTATACCAGCAATTCGAAAACGATACAAGCAATTCATGAGCCATTTAACCTCGGACCATAAAGAAGGTCTTGAAAAATTGGAGTAAAAGAATGCATTACTACAATGCCAGCCATTTCAATAACGCGAAGTCATGTTCCATGATAATTAAGGGCAAAGTCTTATTAATACAGCAACAATACGATGCATAAAGATTATATGGATCTTGAAACGTAGTGAAATGTCATAGTATTCAATTCAAGACACCTGACAGATTACAAGAACTTAAAAAAGTAAGCTCTCAACTAAATTCATCCAATTAAAACCTCTTATTAAAGCACCTATTTTATTTTGGTAATTTGATTAAGAAATGTTCTCAAAAAACGTTATCACCATCACCACATATGAAATTTTTGTGAATATTTAAAATAAAATAAAAATTCCATATGGCAGGTCCTTGCTCCTATATATAACCTTCTTTTTACCACTTCCTTAAAAAAAAATACGAAAACATTCAAAGTTTCTCAAATAACACTTTTTACTTCACCCACCCCAAAAACACGTTCGTTTTTATTAGAAACAAAGTGGTTTCACACCCTATATATTTTCTGTTTCTTTTTTATGTTTTATTCCATCGAACAAAAATTTGAGAGAAGAAATCCATTACTTTACCTAAAACACACGTCCATCTATCCATCTTTCATCACCGCACAAATAACATTTAAACCATATTTATATCCCCCTCCTCAACACTATCCAAAAATAAAAAACAAGCAACTCAAAACTCAAAATCCTGAAAGCCCCTTTACACATGCTTTATAGTAATTCCATTGCTCTGGCACTTTCATCCAAAAAAAAAAAAAAGATGGATTTTAAGAGCAAGAACATGTTCTAACTTTATGATAATGGAACTTTCATAAAGCAGGTGAAAAGTGTGCTCTTTCTCTCTCTCTCTCCATATATTGTACAAAAGTCAGGGCATAGGTAAGGTACCCTAGGAAACTCCCAGGTCTCGCATCAGCACTCTCACATCAACATCATCACCGCACATAACCCTCTTCCATTAGACCAACATAAGCATAAGTGTACCAAGCTACCTTCCTATACCAAGCTTCATAGGTATACCTTGTGCCTTCCTAAAGAAACAAAAAGTCTCTGACATTGTATTGCCCCATAAAATCACATATGCAAAATGATATAAAAGAAGTTACTAACCAACTTGTCAACCCCCAGCTGCCATCAGCCCTATATCATCATCCCCCCATGGAAAACTGAAACTGAACACAACATAGGCCCGTGCGGTGCCATATTCGCCGCCGCCGTGCGTCGCTCGTCATATATGCTAATCCCGCATGATGAAAGCCGCTTTCAAGCTTGTGGGATAAACACAACCACCCCCAAAAAAATAAAGAACCAAGCCCAACCATCACAGGATCTCTTTTAAAAACCCATTTGAAAAAGGACCTCTATCCGTTCTGTATCCACATCCACCCTTAAGTTTTAGATGGATGTGTCTCCTTATTATACAGTATGTGGAAGGAGGGGGTGTATTAGTTGGCAATCATAATTTCGTCAACATATTTATTGTGATAGTGAAATGCATGTAAATGGCAACCGAGGACACAAAGGACAATAAATTCGTAGCTGATGGCGTTCCATATTATTCCACGCCATCGAGGACATTACTTTTCCTTCATCATCCTTGCGCTATAACGCCGCCGGTACTGGCTGTCCTCCTCGTGTTCATGTTCAGTTCAGTTCAACCCGATAGAATTCTATTATATGAAATATTATGCAAATTTCATGGGCATAATGTTGATATGTTGATGGCAGTATGGCGCGCGTGGCGGCGATATCCTTTTTCGGCTTTCTTAAGGATATGGGTATCGTCGTCGTGTCACACAAGAACTGATGGCTGTTGTGATATACCTTCACACAACCAACACACAACTCTTCATCATGCAAATGGATGCTAAAAAATGTGTTCCTTCATTTGTTCATCCCAAAATCGGATCAGTGTCACTGTTTGTTGATCTTCTCATGTTGTAGGTATACCCATAAAAGTAAAAACTACATGAGGACGAGAATTAAGGAGTTTAAGGGGATCTTTTCTTTCACCGAAAAAAGGATTAAATTTCGAATCCCTCCCCGAATAACAAAAAAACCAGAGCACACTCAAGTTTTTATTTTGGATTATTTGCGTGCTACTCCTGATGTTTTTTATTGAGTCAAACTTGCAAAGTGTCTGTAGTAACAGAGATGAGAATCCAAAGGATATCACCCAGGATACATGGGTAAAGGGATTAGTTTGATGATGTTAAGGATCTTGAATTTGCATTTCTGATGATGACTAACTTTGAATTGGGTATAGGTATGTAGATGTATAATATGGAACAAAGGGATTTGAGGGTGAATGAAGTTGGTCTTCTACCCTTAGCCTTCAAACTCAACACAATTGGGGTATGGGTGGGGTATATAATAATTGAATAAACTTTCGCGTGGTTATCAACATGCTGTTATGTGCGGCGGCGGCGGCGGCGATGGTTTGGTGTTTTCCTTTCGAGAGAAAGCGAGGGTCTTAAGTTACTGTTTCGTTGTCATTTGCATAAGTAGAATGCAATTTAATTATAGGGATTAGAATAATACTCTATAACATCACCTTAACGCCATCATAGTATAATAAAGTCCTAGAATAGGTATATTATATGTAGTTACAGTGGGGTTGTTTTTTTTTTGGCTTCTTTATATTTCCTTGTTTATTATTTCAAAATCTCAAGAACTTTAAATTCACAAATGGAAATTCGAATGCAAATTTTGGGCAGATTTGTGGACGGACAAGGACATGATGTGATGATGATGACGGGTGTTTTGGGTGGTTATTGTACGTATACAGTGATTGTTATGTCAATATGCCTAAGAATGTAGGTCTATATGTATATTTATGTGGATGAAACATGGAAATGAAAATGGCATGGGAATTGAAGCAGATTTATTAGTGACAAGAGATTCTATTGTATCTTGAAATTAACTATTGTAAACATTATAATTAGATGTACCAAACAGATGAAATGACAATGTAATTCACAAGACTTTGATATTGGAAATATTATTTTCAATAAATAAAATAAGAAATAAACTTAAATTGATTTCCAGAAATTATTGATGTTTCTTTTTTGACGATTTTTTAAGGGATTTTAAAATTTTCAGAAACAAGCTGATGTTGTAAACAAAAGTTGAATTCTTAATATTTTTATAAGGTCAAGAATTTAGTATGAAATTATGTTCTTGGATTTAGGTGAGTTATAAAATTAATGGAAGAAAAATATTTGAATCCCTTTGACAACCAAAATTTATCATCAGCTGATGGAAGTGAAGAAAATTTAAATTCCAAAACCAAAACTCGCGTGACATTTTTGTTGATTTCTCAAAAATGCTGTTAACTGATACAAAAACTTTTAATTACAATTATTTCGGTTAAGCTGAATTATTTTTTAACTTTTTATGGAATTAACTATCCACATTCCATGTCCTGCAGGTTGGAGTAAAGTTTATTTTATTTTAGTTTAAGGAGGATACCAAATTTAGTGGATTTATCAGATCATTTCTCATTTATGCCTGAGATCAGATGATAAGAACGAGGATTGGATACGAAACACACTGATAAATTCCCATCCCGTCTGGCGATTTGTCTTGATTAAAATTTTAACAAAATATTCATAACAATATTTTGTGTGAGACAAATAACTTGAAGTCAATGTCTTTCTTTTGTTCTCCTATTAAATTGTTTTCCAATTGGCGCGGGTAACCCATTTTGTTTTGGTGGCATCTGTCAAATCTTTTGTTTATTATTCAATTCGATTTTTCTCAACATTTTTCAGAATGTTAAAAACAATATTTCTTATAGGATAAAAAAAGTTTTAAGCCTAAATCTCAAGTTTTTGAAAAGATATTTGCGTCGAAATTCAATTTTTACCAACTATGAGTACATTTTTTTTAGGATTTTATTTTTTTATAAAAAAAACTGTCAATTAGATTTTTCTCAAAATTTTATCAGATGTCAAAAACATTATTCTTCGTTGCACAAAATTGTTTTGGAGATAAAATCATGTTTTGGTCGTAAAATTTTCGAGGTGACACATTTTTTTTTCAGTTTTTTTCATTTATAAAAAAAACCGTTAATTGGATTTTTTTCCAAAAATATAATTGTTAACTTCCCATAGGAAGTTATTGTAATGGGTCCGATTTGTCAAATTGAAAATTTTGACATTTCTCGACGTTTCAAGGTCCCTAGAGTCGAAATAAAAGATTTTTAGAAAGATGTCTGTGCGTGCGTGTGTACGTACGTCCGTACGTCCGTACGTCCGTACGTTCGCGACGTTTTTTTCGTCGTCCATAGCTCAAGAACCAGAAGAGATATCGACTTCAAATAAATTTTGTTATACAGATAATAAGGCAGAAAGATGCAGAAAGGGCTCTCAAGAAAATTGCGTGGGTGGTTTTTTTACCATAGCAGTTTAAAAAAAAGGTGAAAATTTTGGTAAACCCTAAATATCTCATGAACAAATAACGCTAGAGACTTGAATTAAATTTTATGTTATATATTGTAACGTGATACAAAACAATTATATTTTTGGAAAAAAATCAATTAACGGTTTTTTTATAAATCAAAAAAACTGAAAAAAAAAAATTGTCACTTCGAAAATTTTACGACTAAAATATGATTTCATCTCGAAAACAATTTTGTGCAACGAAGAATAATGTTTTTGACATCTGATAAAATTTTGAGAAAAATCGAATTGACAGTTTTTTTACAAAAAATAATAACCTAAAAAAAATAAAAAAAAAGTTGGTTAAAATTGAGTTTTGACTCAAATATCTTTTCAAGACTTTGAGATATTGGCTTTAAACTACTTTTATCTTTCAAAAAATATTGTTGTCAACATTCAGTCAAATTTTGAAAAATATATAATTGACAGTTTTTTTACAAAAAATTAAAAACCGAAAAAAAAATTTAACAAAAGTTGGTAAAAATTGATTTTCGACTTAAATATCTTTTCAAAAATTTGAGATTATGGCTTCTTACTAATTTTAACTTATAAGAAATATTGTTTTCAAAATTAGGAAAAATTTTGAGAAAAATCGAATCGACAGTTTTTTTACAAAAAATAAAAACCTAAACAAAAAAATTAATAAAAGTTGGTAAAAATTGATTTTCGGCTCAAATAGCTTTTCAAAAATTAAAAATATTGGCTTCAAACTTATTTTATTTCACAGAAAATATTGTTTTTTATATTCAATCATTTTTATATAAAAAATCCAACAATCCGTTTTTTCATAAAAAAAAATAAAATCTACAAAAAACAGAACGCAAATTGGGTAAGAATTGATACATTTAGACAAACTTTTAAGCAAGACAAATCGATAGACGGGATGGGAAGTTATCAGTGTGGGTCGCATCCCAGCCTCTTTTTTGTATTACGTTACAATATATATTATAAAATTTAATTCAAGTCTCTAGCAGCATTGGTTCATGAGATATTTAGGTTTAACCAAAATGTTCACCTTTTTTTTAAACTGCTATGGTAAAAAAACCACACACGCAATTTTCTTGAGGGCCCTTTCTGCATCTTTCTGCCTTATTATCTGTATAACAACATTTATTTGAAGTCGATATCTCTTCTGGTTCTTGAGCTATGGACGACGAAAAAAACGTCGCGAACGTACAGACGTACGGACGTACGGACGTACGAACGTACGTACACACGCACGCACAGACATCTTTCTAAAAATCTTTTATTTAGACTCTAGGGGCCTTGAAACGTCGAGAAATGTCAAAATTTTCAATTTGACAAATCGGACCCATTACAATAACTTCCTATGGGCAGTTAATAATTCAAAATATAATGGGGGTCATATCCATTAACGCAATACGATTAGTTTTGAATATAAGGGAATTCCTACGAAAAAGCAAGCAAATTATCTCCCAGGGGGTCATGACCCCCATACGACCCCCCCCCCCCCCTGGATCCGCCATTGGCGGATATGTGGATTTATCTATCAGAAGAGAGTATTCCTAAGATTAAACAATACAAAATAAATCGAGGAACACCCTTATTTATTTGTATATACATACATATATATGTATTTGTTTGTATAAACATAGATATGTAGAAGCCTACTCAGTACTCAAGTATGCAGATTCAGATGCATCTCCAAATCTTAAACTGCAACCAATGCAATGATTTTGATTGACCTAAATTATTAAACCTTTGAACTTTTCAAAGACTTTTAATTGTAATTTTTCAACGTCCTTATTATCGTTTTTCATCTCATTCCCTATGCTACTTTATAGATGTTTGTATGTGTTTAAATGTATGTACCTACTAATTTTTGCGGTCAAACCGATTTCACTTAGACTTTAAACTGCAACTGCAAAAGGAAGTTGTGCTCTTTTTCATAATATTATGGCCTGACCATGGAAAAACGAAGTAGATATAAAATTTTTAAATTTTCATTTGCTTTATCCTTTTTAAAATATGTATATGTATTATGTATATATGTAGTTAGGATAATTGCATTTCGTGGACAATTAATTTCTCTTCCATTGCCCATTTCGCAGTAATTAAATTGCAAATGACTTCCTTTTAGTTATTTTTCTTTCCTTTTTCTTATTCTTCCGAACTAACACTACGTATCTATCTATAGGTATAACACTAGCTCTACCTATAGCTCTAGCTCAAATCCAAGAACCATCAGCATCAGATTTAAGTTGAAGTTGGTATAGTTAAACATTTCCTTTTTTGGTTTTTTTCGTTATTATAATCTATTTTAGTTGTCCTTGTTCTTGTGCTCTTTGGCAAAACTGATTTGCTTCTTTATTTCTTTTTTGTTTTGAATGGAGGCTAACTAACTACGACTTCCAAACCTATACCTTCTTTTTTATTTCATTTGGATTTTCCTTTTTTTTTTAATTTACCAGAAAGTGGACACGAGGCTGAATGGAAGGACAATTCGAGGACATTGTTCAAGGAATATCTCATCAAATTATACAATTATGCCTGTTTTGCGAATCATGACGATGTTTGTATAGATCTTATTATGTAGGACAACAAGGATTAAAATTAAAGTTGACACATTAATATTATTTAATTTTGTTTAAACTACTTTTGGAGGAAATTGAAAACATATAAAAGTGTGTAATTAGAAAAATTTAGAAACATTTTTAAGTTAATGTTCAATTAAGTATTTTGTTTGGAGAAGGGGCTGGAGTGAAAACAGAAAAGTACAGCCAGAAGCCCCTCTTAGTCAAAGCTAAAAAAAAAGGAAATTAGAATTTGTCCAACATAACTTTTGAAGACTAATTAAATTTTTGTAAAAGTTGGAAGTTCATAACTTTCCTCAAACCTCACCATTTTTATGGCCGTCTATGTTTCTCATATTGACTTTTAAGTTTCGATTTAATTAACGGTTTATTAAAAATACAATTTAATTAAAGATTATCTCACCTCAACTATTTAGGACTTTAAATTTAATTAATCCAATTTAGGAATTTACTCGTATTTGAAATTAGTTTAAAGATTCTTTCACCTCATCCATATGTAAACTCTCAAACCCGCACCACTAAGAGCTTATAATGAGCCACAATAACGAAGTAACTCGAAAATATTCATTTCAAAAATCAAGAAGATACTCAAAACACATCCTCTAGACACATCGTGATTATTAAACGAAGAGTATTAATTTCAAAAACTTAATTACAAATGGTCATTTGCTTATACAATTCGAGTTGAGGTATAACATATGTAATGTGCCACCCTCCAACTCATATGTTCATTATTTATTACATTTCTATCAATGTATCTGGCATCTATCCCTTTCCCAATTTAGGGGCTAAAACTTTCCAAAGGTGTAGGTATAACTGTAGAAGTTCATATTAGAGCAGAAGTAAAATTGTATGTTCACTTATCATCGAGGAAACCAAAATCATCATTCTGAAGAACCTCACCGCAGAAAGTTGTCATGGAAACCCAATTCACCTTCTGTGCCTTTACTTTGTTTTGTTTAACAGAAATGTATAATGTCCATCCATTGGAAAGATTTTCTGGAGAGGTTGTAAAATTTCAAAATAAGTGATAAGTATAAGGCCCTTAAAAAGCAAAATGGTACGTCCATATTAGCAAACGGTGGGAGGAGCACCACTCCTCGATCTGTGCATTGCTATAGTAATTCCTACAGATGAATTTACAAATGTATTTGAAACTTTCTCCCCAATTAGGTGGGCGCCTTGAGTACTGATATCAATATAGAGTTTTAATATTTTGTATAAGAATGTATTCTATGATTTTATTAATAAAGGCTTTGTTAAATTAATATTGTTGTCATTGTTGTGGTCGGTGTAGTTAAGATTAATTTTCTCAAACAGTACCTACTTTAAAATACAGAAATACAAAACCATAACTATGGGTGGTAATATTTTATGAAAAGGTGCTAGAAAAGTAATCAATAAGGTTATAAAAAAGTTGATATCGATTATACCAATTATGGCAAATGTTTTTGAAAAACTGCTTCTGAAGAGACTTAGCAAAATCATAGAAGGAAGAAGGTTAATCCCAAACCATCAGTTTGGCTTTAGAAATAAACATTCCACGATAGACCAAGTTCATAGAATATCGGATGTAATAGAAAAAGCATTAGAAGAAAAACAAGTATGTTCAGCTATTTTCTAAGATGTTGCTCAAGCTTTTGACAAGGTTTGGCATGAGGGACTTGAGTACAAACTGCAACGGGATCTTCCCAGGCAGTACTCGTACTTTGAAATATTAAAATCGTACATCTCAGACCGATTGTTTAGAGTAAGGTATGATCAAGAATACTCGGAATTGAAGAAAATAGAAGCCGGTGTACCACAAGGAAGTGTCCTAGGTCCTACCCTGTATTTACTATACACAAGGGATATTCCAATTGGTAATCACACCATAATGGCTACTTTTGCAGATGATACCGCAATTTTGGTACCCGAAAAATGTGTCTCTAAGGCATTAGTAAAACTACAAAATGCCGTCAACACAGTGAGAGCTTGGACCGAAAAATGGCGTATCAAACTCAATGAAACAAAATCTTCACATATAAACTTTACAAATAAAAAGATAAACAATATTCCAATATTCACTAATAACTAAGCTGTACCTTACGCCAATAAGGCCAAATACCTTGGAATGACTTTGGATGCAAAGCTAAAGTGGAAAAAGCACATCAAAAAGAAAAGAGAAGAACTAAACTTGAAATATAGAAAAATGGACTGGTTACTTGGTAACAACTCTGATTTATCAATCCAAAACAAAATAATGCTTTATAATCAAGTACTTAAGCTTGTTTGGACCTATGGAATCCAATTATGGGGCTGTACAAAGAAAACAAATACCGAAATCATCCAAAAATTCCAAAACAAAGTCCTTCGTGGACTGAACCAAGCCTCATGAGCTTATGGTCTAAAAAAACATGGGAAAGTATTAAAAGTTTAAACTTCCCTCAAAGTGATTGTACAATGTTAAGAAAGAAAAATCTGATGTCGATCCTTCAAGATTGGTCCTGATGAAGAGGTGGTTTTAGTGGTTAAGAGTCCCACACTATTTGGTGTCGAATACTGCCAAGTGTCTTTTGAAGATTTCCTCCTGTCAAGTGTCTTTTGAAGATTTCCTCCTGTCAAAAATAAAAAAAAGTTAATAATAAAAGAGAACAACTAAATTAAAGTAAAATACCATTTGTTCTTTGAAATGCAGTCGTGCATTAATATATTTTTTTACATATAATTGGTCAGAAAAGAAAAATGAAGGAGGTTTTCTAAAATTAATTGTTATAAATACTAAAATCCACGCTAATCAAATATATGTAAATTATTATAAGTTAAGGATTGTCCTGTCAGTAAAGTCCAACTGACAAAGAAATCGAATAATTTTGCTTTTCTAATTTCTATTGTAATCGTTCCGATTTTTCGAATTTTTAATATTTCTGTTTTCTCCATGTTTTAAGTTCCATAGAATTGCGTTCATAAATGATTTTATATTAAAGCCCTGCGATGCCAAATGGCATCACAAAAGAAACGGAAATATATCCGTTATTTTTTTCCAATTCTTTTGACCCGGTTGATCTAATTCCGTTATATTCTTATCAGAGAAGTATGTAAGAAGTGTTATTTTCAACATTGATAGTGATTCAGTGAAGTGTAAGCTAATTTTAAAAATGGAACAATGTGTGGATCTATAGTCTCTGCGGAAATCGCTTGCGTAAGTAACAAAAACTTGCATATACGGTATTTTTTTTTCATTAACTTATTATCTGAATATATTATTTCATCTAACACAAAATAAAAACATCGAGTATATTGGTTTTTGTGTCGTGGGGAAGACCACATTTATGAGTGATGCCGTATGGCATCACTGGGCCATATTTGGATGTGCCTTTATTTTGCATGTTTTGTATGAGAATTTATAGGTATTATTCCAATAAATCTTTGCAGACCTGGATTTTCGCTGCAGGATGCACTGGATATCTTATTTTCGGATGCACCTGAGAGCAATGCTCCTGTTGATATTTATATCTAACCTCCTGAGCCTTGTGTTCTCACCGATGAAGAGTCTGGCAACGAGGAAGATGAGGTCCAGGGCATTCGACACTTACCTGGAAAACAACTGCTAGCCCCAGCGGAAATACATTTTGCTAACCAAATAGTCGGTGGCACGGATGAAATTATCCAAACAGAATTTCATGATGAGCCATCAACGTCAACACCGGTGCAAAATCTCTCTGATCGGGACTGACTTCCTTGTGGATAGAAGGTGATTTTGAAAACTCGGAAAGCACCGAATTTCCGCTCTCAGATTATGAAGCCTATAAAAACAAAACACCATATGAAGTTTTTTGATGAAAAAGTATGGGAGCATTTACGAGAAGAAACATAAAAATACATGTGTCAAAAAAATGTAACTGATGTTGCTCCCATAACAGTCGAAGAACTCAAATGTTTTGTTGGAATTTTAATTCTAAGTGGCTACAATGTTCTGCCTTCCTGTCGTCATTATTGGGATCAGAAGTCTGACATGTATAATGAAATGGTCAGCAACGCTATGCGCCGAAATAGATTTTAATCTATTTTGTGCTGACAATGATGCGGATTTTGATTCTTCCGACAAGGTGTGGAAGCTGCGTACACTAATCAAAACCGTCAAAAAAAAAGTGTATGACACATTTCGTGCCGAGTTAAGATATTGATTATGACGAAAGTATGATCAAGTATTTTGGCAGGCCAATGAAGCAATTCATCAGAGGTAAGCCAATCAGATTCGGATTCAAAGCCTGGTGTGTAAATTCTCCCAACGGGTACCTGGTAAATTTTGAAATCTATCAAGGAAAATTACAGAAGGTTGATCCAATACATGCATCTTTGTTTGGAAAAGCAACCGCACCTCTGACGAAGATACTCATTACCAAACAGTGTCCGCGATCTTTCTTTCAACATTTTTCTTGACAATTTGTTTTGCGGGCCAAGCCTTTTTTGTTATTTGAGAGCACACATTTACTCTGCTACTGGAACTTTTCGAGAAAATAAAATATACAAATCATCATCCGGGAAAAGTTTTGCAGAAAAAGAAGTAAATTCTAAGCTCACTAAAAATAAGAAAAAACCAAAGCTTTCTTGTTTTGCATAAGAAACTTCACAACTTACCCTTCCTAGTAGATCTGAGTTTGAAAAGCAGCCAAGAGGTACCATCGCCAGTGCAATGGAACAAAACGATGAGATTTTGTATGTTCGTTGGAGGGACAATGGTGTTGTTACGGCCGGGTCTACAAAATTTGGAGTGAATCCAACAGTCCCTGTAAAACGTTACTCTCCGGAATTGAAAAAAAAAAACGTTACGGTTCAAATGCCTTCAATGATACACCGCTACAACAAAGGAATGGGAGGAACAGATCGAATGGATCAAAATATAAATGTATATCGCATCAACATCAGAAACAAGAAATGGTGGTACGGGATTTTTTCTTGGATGATCGATGCAGTCATTCAAAATTTTTGGATTCTTTCAAAAAAAAAAAAAAAAACAAAATAACGCAACTGAATTTCAGACGTGCTATCGTCGAAACGTATCTGACAAGGTATGCTGTGTCACGAAAAAATCTTGGACGGAAGGTTTATTTCATCGGCCAGAGTCTTGGATGATATTAGATCTGATCGTTATGACCATTGGATTATTTCCACACCAGACAAAAAAAGGAAGAAATGTTCTGCTCCAAACTGCAAGTCTCAAACCAGAACAATGTGTAAGAAGTGCAAAGTTGGTTTATGTGTCGAATGCTTCTTAATTTTTCATTCCAAAATGTAAATTCTTTTGAAAATAAACTTTATTTGATTTATTGTAACATAATTTGATTTTTGGTTCAATAATTATTTTCCGTTTTTAGCGAAAATCTATAGATAGCATAAGTGGAATGCCAACGATGCCTTATGGCATCGGGAATTTCCAAAAAAATGGATGAGCATAAATTTTTAAATTTTTTGTTTAGGTTCTAGAACCTATTTACAACACTCTGACCAAATATTATACAAAAATTTTAACATACAAAAATACGGGCGCTAAACAAATCTATTTTTAAAAGCTAATCTATATATATATAAAAATGAATTGCTGTTCGTTAGTCTCACTAAAACTCGAGAACGGCTGAACGGATTTATCTTAACTTAGTCTTGAGGAGGAGGTGGAGGTGGAGGTCTAGGGAAGGTTTAAAAGGCGAGAAAAAATCGAATAATTTCCGGGAAACCCCTAAAAATAGTCCTTTTATATTTCCCATACAAACGTTTTCTAGAGTTAATTTGAACTTTATTGCTATTCAATAAAGTTCATATATTAAATTATAATCACTCACTGTTGTCTAAGCAATTTAGGTGTGTTCCTAACGTCAAAGAATCAATTTGAAATTTATTACCGTTGCATAAAGTTCAAATTCAATCATATCTATGAAAATAATCTTAGCGTGCACTTTGGAGTTGTAAAGGGAACAACAGTACGACATTGAAGCATTGGCCGAAACAATTAAATCAACAACAAAGAATTGCGTACGACATTTTGATAGAAGCTGTGAACAGTGGAATTTATTTCCTTGATGCTCCCGGAGGAACGGAAAAATTTTCTGAATTTCATTGCTTTTGGCGAGGATCAGATCGCGAAATGATGTTGCTCTAGCGTTGGCTTCATCTGGAAGAGCTGCGACTCTGCTAGAAGGCGGACGAACTGCGCATTCTGCCTTGAAATTACCATTAAACATGCAAATAACCGAAACATCAAATTATTTTTAGTGGGCCATGATTCTGTTGTCAGGTAATTTTCGTCAGACTCTTCCAGTTATTCCCCGATCAACTATGTTGCTGATGAACTAAATGCATGCCTAAAATCATCGAATTTGTGGCAGTACGTAAAGACACTCCAATTAACAACTAGCATGCGAGTATTTTTGCAACATGATGAAACTGCAAATGTGTTTTTGCGAAGCAGTTGTTAGATATTGGAAATAATAAAGTTACAATGGACACCTCGACCGGATTCATCACATTACCCACAGATTTCTGTCACATCACAGATTTGTTTTAAAATTAATTTATACAAAATTTTAGGTCTTTTATTTATCGATTGAGGCAGTACGAAGTCTGCCGGGCAGCTAGTTAAAGGATAAAATTACAATTAACTAAAATGTCAAGTTCGTGTATTTTCTATAATCTGGACTTAACCGAATCTTCATTAGAATCTAGAATCAGAAATTTACTACACAAGCATATGATTTTCATATTTCAAACGAAAAATTCCAACAATCGAAGCAATTATAATAAATTTTTCATCCATCAATAAGCGCAAAACAATATTTTGATCATTAAATCATACATAACTTACCTTATATGTAAATAGTAGATATTGAAATTCAAAATCGTTAATAATAATCTATGTGATGAAATTCTAGTAAATATTAACACATTAGCCATAAGCATTAGTGAAAAGGTCTATTTAAAGGTAAAATGAGGAAATCGATATGAGCAATGAGCATCATAATCATCATCAAGGACCTAGAAAATTCCATTTCCATTTATAAATGATTTTCCTCTGAATGCAATTGGCACTAACGTTAGTCATCAAAATCAAAATTTGTTAACAGGAAAAGTCTATAATTAAATCTATAACTGGGAATCCTAAATGCAAAATGAGATTAATTATAACTTAGATTCCATGATTATTCCATAGAAAAATTACTATGTATGTATTGTATATCCATCAGAACTATGCCTAAAACATCTTTTGGTGAAATAAGAAAAGTTGCTAGGTTCCTTATAAGGTTAAAGTTGAATTGATTTATTTATAAATTTTATACAGAATTAATACGATACGAACAGCAGGAGTAAACAAATAATTACTTTAAGACTTGAACAATAAAAAACTTTGATTAACCCAATTCGTATTTAAGAAACTTAAGAAAGCATGCATTCTATTATTTCTCAAAAACACATTTAATTTTTAAACATTTTTATTTAAGAATCGTTAGAGCGGTTTATTTTTAAATCCATTTTTTATACATACATACATATTATATACAATTTTACAATTTAAGTTTAAAAATATTTTTGGTATGCTGTTATTTAGAGCTTATTAATACACGTTTTACATTTGATTTTCGTAAAGAAATAATGACCTACATATTTTCAATATATCCAATTTCGAAAAACAAATTTTTAATATTTGTTTTAAAAAAAATGACATTTTTGATAATCGAATATTATTGAGACTGCACAAATATAAGAAATGTCAGTTGTCATATGGGTTAAGAAATGTACTTAAAGTTTAAATAGCCATTTGGTGACTATAGTTTCAATAAAATATTAAGGTATATCAAGATGCAAAAGTCGTTTAAAATTATCAAAGCGGTGAGTTGGGTGAGGCCACTATCCAATTGAGCGTCACCTGATCCGCGGTCTTCCTCTACTGCGCTGTCCTATGTGGGTGTAGATTCGAAGACTTTCCGGACCGGCCCATCTCAATTGTTAGACTTTTACCCTTTTGGTTAAGCCTACGTCGGTCGTCGCTGTACAGCCCGTACAGCTTGTCGTTTCATCTTCTCCTCCACTGACTCTACGGGACTGTAGATCACGCAAAGAAATTTTCTCTCCAAACGACCCAAAGTTCTTTTATCCGAAGGACCAAAGGTCCTTTTTTGATGACAGCATATACTTCGTTTTCCCCTGATTAACCCTTAAACCCATTTTTGACACCTCTGCCTCAATATTCACAAAAGCCCCATTGACTTCACATCACGGGCGAGTTTGGCAGCATTGCCAAAACTAGACATGACTCTATACAGCTTGTCCCTGTAGATGTTGTCACATGCGGCCTTGAAATCGATAAATAGATGGTGTGTGTCGATTTGATGTTCTTGGGTTTTTCCCAGGATCTGTCGTAATGTGAATATTTGATCGACTTTGGACTTTCCTGGTCTTAAACCACACTCATAAGGACCTATCAGGTTGTTGGCAGTGGGCTTACGGAGTTCACATATTATGTCAGAGAAGATTTTGTAGGCGATGTTAAGTACACTGAAACCTCTATAGTTGGTGCAGTTTAGAGGGGTCTCCTTTTTTCAGAATCGGGAAAACAGTACTAAGGTTCCATTCATCGGGCATGCTTTCTTCCGACCATATCTTACAGATAAGTTGGTGAATGCTCCTAACCAAATTATCTCCAGCTGCTTTGAAGCTCTCGGCATTCAAGCCATCTGCTCCAGCGGCTTTGTTAGTGTCAGCTTAGATATGTCAATCTTTACTTCGACTTAGTCAGGAGGACGGGATTTTTGGCTTTCGTCGTCTATGTTGAATGGATCATCCTGCCTGACAGCGGAATTCGGTTCGTCGTCGACGTTATGCAGTCTGTAGAAGTGGTCCTTAAATAGCCTTAGCATTGACTGCGGTTCCACTATGATGTTCCTAGCTTCATTTTCAAAGAAAAATGATCCAATGATGTCAACACTCCCCAATTTGAATTGTTGATGACATACCTTTCTCTTTACGATATAATAAACATTCATTAATTTGTTCTTAAAGAAATACTCCTTTTTTAAATATTTAAATGCAGCCTTTAAGAAACCCCTTGTATCTTCGGTGATGGGTACTCAAGAATTCAAATAAGTTCAATCACAGAATAAGTTTCATTTAACCCAAGGACGTCCTCCTCGACGGGTCTCCACCTTGACGTTGGTGAGGAGGCTTACACTCAAACCTTAAGCAGGCCGGTAATAGTATCTAGCTTTAGGGCAGTTTCTAAACTACCAGCTAGGGTTTGGGCAAACTAAGAGAGGCCCACCCCTATGAAATATGGAAGAATTAAAAATAAAGAACAAAACCATAGCGGGGATATACGCTAAACGGTCGGTAGTAGTCACGACTGCCGGCTTTGGCTTTGCCTCGCGATCTCAATATCGAGAGGAGAAGTCGCCAGTGACATCATTTTTTCATATTTATTTATTTTTCATGACATTCATACTTATTTTTTCGAAACTTTTTCTTTTTTCTTTTTCTTTTTCTTTTTTCTTTTTCTTTTTCTTTTTCACCTCATTTTTCCCAACAGTTTTAAAAAATAAGCAGAATACGGAAACCAACATGAGTACTTCATCGAAACACTTTCCATTAACTGAGGAGGAAGAAAATCTTCTCCTCAACCCCTTCTTGAAACTCGATATGGATGACGGAGCTAGTGCGATTGACGTCGATGACGCCAGCGAGGTCGCCTCAGTCACTAGCTCGAACGTCTCCAACGTTTCAAATACTTCCAGGCGGAGTAGAATCTCCAACTGTAAGCGTACTATTAAAAGACTTGGGAAACTGGACTGGGACCAAATGTCAGAATTGGAAAGGATGAGGCTGCATAACGCTCGTGCTTTTCTGGACAGGGAGGTCTTGGTTAAGGACAACCTGACATCAAGTCACCCCTCTCTAGAAAACTCGGGCTGTAAGACACAGATGGGACCGCCTGCTCCTTACGCTAATTCCAAGCGTGGGAAAGAGTGTTCCCCATCAACGTCGGGTGCTAAGGCCTCAAAACCAGAGAACAAAGAACAAACTGCAAACAAGAACAATAAGGAACAAATCGGGAGGACACACATCGGGGAGTCAACCTCAACCGCCGAACTAATCCCGGTACCTAGAGGTCCGAGTAATCAAGCGAATGTGGTAGGCTCCCCTGATGAGGGTAAAGATACAAGGGAGTGCGAGGGTATCCTAGTAGGCCATTGCTCACAAGGCGACCTCAACACAACCTCCGTATCCGAACCCGAAAACCAAACGAACAACACGACAATCGATAGCCTAGCTACGGTAATCCAAAAAAGGACAAAACAACGCAAGACCGGCACACTCAACGAAGTCGAAATCCGAAGACGTCAACAGCGCAACGCTGCGAGGATTGTTCGACGGTTTGCCAAAAGGTCTCCTGAGTCTCTTACCGCTAAGGAAAGGACAGCGTTTGAAAAATCCAAGCTCCGTCTAGAAACAGCGACGGAAATTCCAGCTGACAAGGCAGTTTCTCAACAAGAAGCGCCACGCTCCTCGAAAAGGGCTAGGAATGTCAGCAACTCCCCAACAACCTCCTCGCCACACACAGCAGCGAAGAGAATAAAGACATCTCGGGCTATCGTGAAAGGTCACCAAGTCGCTATAGCTGATTATGGTAAACCCACACGTAGGCTAACCGAAGACGAATGGCAGCTCCTTGAACTAAGGATCCTTGAGGAAGTCAACGAGGCCATCGTTAAGAGTAGGCAAGTGCCACTCTTCGGTAACCTCACGACAACTCATGGTTTCAAGGTGATGAACTGTGAGAATGACGTGACTCTCGAGTGGCTCCGAGAGTTCATCAAAAACACGTCAGCTCCATGGCAAGGCGCCGATCTTCGCCTCATTGATGTGAAACAAATAAAGGAGCTGTGCAGACCGGTAGGAAAACTAGTGGTCAAAGGCCCCACCATCCCCAGCGAACGGCTAGAGAGATACATCCTATCTCTGAATAGTGATCTCCTAAGCCAAGACTGGGAGATTGTCAAAATTGAAAAGACCAAGGAAGGCACCGAGGTGGAAGTCAGGCTGACTCAAAAGTCTATTCCACTTCTCAGGAAAGTAGACTTCAAAGTACGCGTCGGGATAACTCGATGCAAGTTGAGGTTGATTGCCAACAAAAAGAAACAGGTTAGTAAAGCGTTGAACAAGTACTTTATTATATGATGGAATTGAGAATTTTACAAATCAATCTCCAACACAGTAAAGCCGCCAGCGCTAACCTAGTCTACCTCATGGAGAGTAGACAGTACGATGTAGCCCTTATACAGGAACCCTGGGTATCAGGCGGCAAAATTAAGGGACTACACTCGAAGGAACTTCTGCTGTACAAGCCCAACCTTGACAGCCGTAACAGTAATCCCAGAACATGCATTGTAGCAAGGAAACAGTCTAATCTTTTTCTTCTCACTACTTACAGCAACATTGACCAAACAGCGGTAAAACTGGAGCGAGAAGGGCTCCCAACGCTCATTCTCTCATCCACTTACATGCCGTACGACGGTACGGAAGGACCACCAGCTGATATCACTAATCTATTGATATCCTATGCAAGTAAGAACAAGTTTAACGTAGTCGTAGGGTGCGACTCTAACTCACATCATGTGCAGTGGGGAAGCACCGATACTAACACAAGGGGCGAGTCCCTTTTTGAATATATTATTGAAAACAACCTTATAGTAGCTAACAGAGGTAACACTCCCACCTTTGTTACAAAAACCCGTAAGGAGGTGCTCGATATCACCATAACAAGCAACTCAGTTACTTGTCAGGTAGAGCAATGGAGGGTACTAGACGACGCATCTTTCTCAGATCATCGTCTAATCGAATTCTGTATCCCTGATACTAAGCGGGAAAACAAACCTTTTAGAAATAATAGACGTACTGATTGGCACGTCTTCAACAACGAAATTATTAAGAACATAGGTCAGCTTAGTACCGACACTAATCTTAATTCAGACAGCTTAGATGAATTAACTGTGGAATTCACAGAAATTATGCGGAACGCCTTTGACAAAAGCTGTCCACTCATTACAGCGGCGAAGAAAAACAATAAACCGTCCTGGTGGACTACTGAGCTCAGTAATATTAGGAAAGAAACAAGGAAACTTTTTAATAGGGCTAAACGCACTAGACTAGATAGCGACTGGGAATGTTATAAAACCAGTCAACGAAAATTCAAAATTGAAACTCAAAGGGCGAAACGAAGCTCATGGAGAAACTTCTGTAGTAGCATCGAGTGTACTAACCATTCAGCAAGACTAAGGAAGATACTCTCCAAAGTAAACACACCCATAGGCTCCCTAAAAGGACCTAATGATCAATGGACAGAGTCCTGTCAAGAAAGCCTAAAACTCCTGGTTCAAACACACTTCCCAGGATGTAGCGCAGATCTAGTAAACGAGCCGATATACACCATATACTCGGTACCTGAAATTCCTAGGGAATTGATAACAAAAGAAAAGTTAATCTGGGCTATTAACTCATTCTCTCCTTACAAATCCCCAGGCCTAGATGGCATCTTCCCCTTGATGCTGCAAAAAAGCAGTGATATCATCACTCCACATCTGATAAACATATTTCTTAACAGTCTTAAGTTAGGATATGTCCCGAAGGCTTGGCGTGAAGTTAAAGTCGTCTTCATACCAAAAGCTGGCAAGCCCAGTCACACAGAACCAAAAGACTTCAGACCTATCAGTCTAACCTCTTTCGCACTAAAAACACTTGAGAGATTGATTGATATGCACATTCGTAGCAACTTAAAGCCAGAATCTTTATCACCATTTCAGCACGCCTATACAAAAGGCAGAAGTGTAGAAACAGCCCTACACTGTGCAGTTAGAACAATAGAGAAATCGCTCGCGGTGAAAGAATACACCCTTGCCTCTTTTCTTGATATCGAAGGAGCATTCAACAATGTCCACAACAGTGCCATAGAAAAAGCTCTCACTGATCTTAAAATAGAACCTACACTTATAAAATGGATTACGTGTATGTTGAAAAGCAGACAAATCCATTGCGTACTAGGTAGCTCTGATATAAAGATGTATACATCTAGAGGGACTCCACAAGGCGGAATCCTCTCACCCCTCCTCTGGACTTTGGTGATGAATGAAATTCTCATCAAACTCAAAAACAGCGGTGTCAGAATTATAGCTTATGCCGACGACTTAGCGCTTCTAGCGACGGGTAAATACCTGACCACGGTAAGCGAACAACTAGAAGGCGCATTAACTTTGGTCAATAACTGGACCAAGAAATGCGGTCTGAAGGTTAACCCCCTGAAAACAGAACTGGTACTTTTCACCAACAGAAGGAAAATACCTTCTTTTGAGATACCAAAAATTGACAACACCCCACTTATAGTTTCAGAAAAAGCAAGATACCTCGGAGTTATCTTGGACAAGAAACTCAACTGGGGTCTAAACATACAGGAAAGATACAAGAAAGCCATGATTGCACTCTACTCGTGTAACAGGATTCTGGGAAGAAACTGGGGACCAAGTCCAAAGATAATCATGTGGATGTACACAGCCATTGTTAGACCCATCCTAACTTATGGCAGTTTGGTTTGGTGGCAAGCTCTGGAGATATCCAGGAACTTAAAAACCCTTACCAAAGTACAAAGAATGGCATGCATTAGCGCTACGGGGGTGATGAGGACTACCCCAACTGCGGGTCTCGAAGCGATCCTAAATCTCACCCCCATAGACTTATTTGCGCAAGAATCAGCAGCAAACAGCGCTCTCCGACTTAGTCAGACCGATATTTGGAGATCTAGTCAACACGGTCATACCACGATCCTTAGGAAATACGTTGGCAATAACGTTCGTACCGATTACATGACCCCTTATCTAGACTTCAATAAAAACTTCACTACCAACTTCCCTAATAGAGAGGACTGGGAAAACAGTGTACCCTACACTAACGAATCGAATCTTACCATCTTCACCGATGGTTCGAAAATGACTACTGGGGTAGGGGCAGGTTTCTACTCAGAAAATCTTAGCCTTGCCAGTTCATTCAGACTTCCTGACCATAGCAGCGTCTTCCAAGCTGAGATCTTGGCAGTGAAAAACGCTGCTAATCAAATATCCATGATGGCGATACCACACGCTGATATCACCTTTTTCATTGATAGCCAAGCAGCAATAAAAGCGATCTCTGCCACGCAAATCAAGTCAAAGCTTGTTTCTTGCTGCCGCGAAGAGCTAAGGGTTCTTGGTATGCAGCACAACGTAAGACTCTGCTGGGTTCCCGGTCACAGTGGTGTGCCAGGAAATGAAAAAGCGGATGAGCTTGCAAGAGAAGGCTCGGTACTTGATCCCTCTCTCATAGACCACAACATCAGAATCCCTCAATGCGAACTAAAGAGAAACATTAGTAATAATATCATTCAAAAAGCAAATGATAGATACAACCTATTAGAAACCTGCGGTAACACCAGGAAACTCTGGCCTCATTATGACAAGGAAAAATCCAAAAAGATTTTACTTCTCAAAAAACCGTCCCTAAAATCCCTCATAAGTGTGATAACGGGACACAACCTACTTGGCTACCACAAAAAGAAGATGGGGCTTAGTACGGACGACATATGCAGAGGCTGCGGCGATGAGGATGAGCACGAAAACACGGCTCATTTTCTATGCCACTGTCGAGCACTCTGCCGTACCAGATCAAAATTCTTAGGCAACTATTTCTTCAATGAACTAGAAGAACTATCTGAACTCCCAGGCAATCGCCTATTGAACTTTATCAAGTCCACCAAATGGCTCGATCAACCATAGAATTCATAGGTTACAACACTTCAGGGTATCACAATGGATCTACATTGATCTAAGTGTGACGGTAACAAAATCAACTGTCAGCCCATATAACCTAACCTAACCTAACCCAAGGACGTTCCTTTCTTTTTCTCTTGCAACCACAAGTTTGAATTTAAATTTGATTCTCTAAAAATCACCTTTCTTTTAGTATATAGTTTAAATTTTATCATAAAATTCAAATTAAACAAAACAAAAAAATACACGAAATTAAAATGGGAAATTGCAATTAAATTAATTTCCCTTCGTAATCTACATAAGCTCTCAAGTACATACTTTTCTTCCTTTCAGTTTTTTTTCATTTGAATACAGAAACAAAAATCTTAACTTCTTGTCGGTAGGTACGTCCGTCTGTCCATCGTATCGTCCGAATGTGGAAGACAAGTAAGAGAGTAGAGTAACATCTTTTTTAGAATTTTAGCAGGATGGACAACGAGCAACGACGACGACGACGCACGACGTACGGCACAACAAGGTACCCTACATCTTTCGGAATCATGAAGCTTTAGGAGTACCTTCAACAAAAGGACGAACAAAAGACGAATCTCATTTAAATTTGCTATAGCAATACATGAGAATGAGACTACTGTTTTGGAAGTCCACTTTTATTCTTTTCATTCAGTTGGTTACCTATTATATAGCCTTCTTTCGTTTAGCCCCTCTTCCCCTCTCTGTGTTAACATTAAAGCTAATCAGAGTGAGCCAACAACCTGTAAATTCAGTGGCGGATTTTGTGAACTCAAGTAAGACAATTTAGTTCAAGAAATCAACCATTTGGGAGCTGTGGAGGCGCTTAGACTCCTTGTGAATAGTATGGGCAAATAATTCCAAGTTTAACACAATATTTCTGTGAATATTTAAAATATGTTATTTTCCATCAATCTTGAGCTTTTTCTAAATGTCTGAATAATTCTTTCTCCCTCAAGTTATATTTTTTTCCTAGACAATTTTCAAGGCCAGTTCATCAGTAAGTGCGACCATGTAAAGTTGTAAAGTAAGGCCAAGTCCTGTCCACGTCAACGATGCAAAGACAAAGACCAAAATAAAATCCCAGGTGAAACTTGAGAAAATTTATTTTACTTTTTTTTTCAATTGCTTTTCTCTTATTTCTTGTTTTTTATTCTTTTTTCTATCAGACACCTCCATCCCCGAAAACAGGATAGAATTAATGGCTAAGAAATGAGGACCAAGAGATTCGGAATGTACCTATGTATGTCCTTTCGTAGATAACTCCATACCTATATCTAATACCTTATACCTACTACTACTTTCATTTTGTTGAATGCAATCCAATCTTAAGGTAAACGAAAGGACATTAAAATCAGCTCAAGGCAAAGGACATTAATGGATTTACATTTTCTTTTATTCATTGCACACTTAAGAGGTCCGGTGTTGTTTTTTTTTTTTTTATTTTTCATTCCTTTTGTCCTTTTGTTATTTTTCTTATCATTTCTGTTTGTCTTTTTGTCATTGCGATGGAAAGAAAGAATTTCAAATCACAGAGAATATAAGGATATAAAATTTAAGTTTATCACTTATATAGAAATGTGTTCGATTGGTGATTTTCTATAATATGAAAGTTTATATAGGACTTTTGGGCTCTGATGAAATGTAAATTCTTATCAAATTCAGAGAGTTCTTATAACGTTTGAAGGATATGGACAAAAACTACGGATTGATTTTTTGTAAACCTAATATAAAAATTATGTAAAAATATATATGTACTTAGGTATTGGGGCTATAAATTTAAATTTGTATGATCCTTTTTAAGTTTGGCTTGAATTCAGTTAAAAAGATTTCGAATAAAAATTTTACTTGATCCTTTGAGGTAGGAAGTCATTTTCCACAAAAAAGAAATGTATCAAAATTCAAAGTGAAGATTTTCAATAACATGGGCTAATATTCTATTAGTTGTAGAATAAAGAAGAGTTGTGCGCGCACTCATGAGGATATGAATACCCTTATAATGATTAACACAGTGTGAGCAATTAAGAAAATAGAATGGGATTGGAAAGGAGATAACGATGCATATTGATTATATTGATTTTGAATGTCTGCACATTAAGCATTTCACATCGGTGTATAGTGCGACTAAAAAACGAATGTCTGTACTTCTTACTATACGTCCGAAAGTGGGATCAAATGAAAACTGATGGGCATTCCTAGAAGTACCGGTATTACGATTGAATTGTTTGAGGGGAGGAATGCGACTGGCTATTTCACTAGAGAATTTTTATTATTATTACGGTGGCGCTACAGTCCTGTGTGAACTAGTGCCTGACCCAACAAACTTCTCCATCTAGATAGGTCCCTAGCTAGATGTCTCCAGCTTCACGCTCCAAGTTGGGTGAGGTCACTTTCCACTTGTGCGCGCCACCTGATCCACAGTCTTCCTCTACTGCACTGTCCTGTGGCTGTGGCTTCCGAAGACTTTCCGGGCCGGAGCATTGGTTTCCATAAGCTCTACATGACCCAGCCATCTTAGTCGTTGGACTTTTACCCTTCGGGCTAAGTCTACGTGCGTCGTTGTACAGCCCGTATAGCTCGTCGTTCCATCTTCTCCTCCACTCCCCTTCTATGCATACGGGATTGAAGATCACACGAAGAACTTTTCTCTCGAAACGACCCAGGGTGGTTTCATCTGCTTTTGTCATAGTCCATGCTTATATACCGTATAGACGGGGATGATGAGGGTCTCATATAGCGACACATTGGTCCCTCTATAGCTGCTGTTATTTCTGCGTTTACGGAGCCTAGGTAGACGAAGTCCTTAACTATTTTAAAGCTACGTCTGTCGATGGTAACGTTTTGACCGAGACGTCGGTAATGTAAGTCCTTTCTTGACGACAGCATGTACTTTGTTTTGCTCTCATTAACCGTTATACCCATTTTTGCCGCCCTTGCCTCAATACTCACAAAAGCTCCATTAACATCACGCTGAGTTCTTCCGATTATGTCAATATCATCAGCATATGCTAGTAATTAGACAGACTTTTGAAAGAAAGTGCCTCTATTGTTGACGTGTGAGCTCTGCACTATTCTTTCAAGTACTAAGTTAAAAAAATCGCATGACCACACATCACCTTGTCTAAAGCCTTTCTTGACATCGAAAGGTTCTTTTAAGTTGTTTCCAACCTTAATAGAGCAGAGTGAATTCTCAATGGTCATCCTGCACAAACGGACCAGTTTGACAGGGATGCAAAAACTTGACAAGACTCTTTACAGTTCGTCCCTGTGAATGCTGTCATATGCGGCCTTGAAATCGATGAAAAGATGGTGAGTGTCGATTTGATGTTCTTGGTTTTTTTCCAGGATCTGCCGTTATGTGAATATTTGGTCGATTCTGGACTTTCCTGGTCTAAAACCACACTGATAAAGACCTATAAGGTTGTTGACGATGGACTTAAGACGTTCACATTACGGCATAGCAGATTTTGTAAGCGATGTTAAGTAGACTGATGCCTCTTTAGTTGGTGTAGTTTAGAGGGTCTCCTTTTTTCACTAAAGCATTGTTTTTGAATATAGCGATTAAATAATGATAGACTTGACATTTTGCGACGGTGCTCAAAAGATACAAAATTTTCAGTTACCTGCTCAGATATGGGAGTTGTAATTAAGTTTGGGACGAGTATAGGCTTTATTAATTATAGCCAGATCAGAAGGGGTAAAAAACTTCTTGCCACGGCGGAAATAACATAAACACTAAGCAGCGTTTCTGGCGACTTTAAATTATGTGCTTATTCCACAAGAGACCAGCACCACCCATAGTGGCATTGGGGGAGGTTTACACTTTTGCAACACTGCCATCTGCCATCAGCGAAACAATCAAGTGGGTTTGAAGTTTTAGCCAAAAGACAATTAATAAAAACAAGGAATAGTGTCGGAGATAAAACGCAGCCCTGGGGCACACCATCATTTTTTTGTGGATATCAGTTTTGAACATGTCCAATACTATTAAAATTGAACGCTCCGAAAGGTAATTTCTAACCCAACAAAGAAGAGATTCATCAATACCAAATGCACTATCAAGTTAAGGGAAATTAGTACATACCTATGGATGAATAAGTCAAATATTTTTGAGGCCAATATTTTAATGCTCTGATATTTTAGTTTTGAAATATTTGAAGGACAACATTTCAGATCGATATATTTCATGCAATTCCAAAAAGTTGAATGAGAAACAAATTTTGCTTTTTTTTATCTTCCTTCTTCAACTTCCACAGACTTACAAATTTTTTTAATGAAGCCATGGTCTATTTTACTCAGTTTCAATTTGTTCTTTTTAATTCTTGGCTTAGTTTTTGCTTAAGAACTAAACGCAATTGATGTTAAAATTGAAAACAGAGAAAACGATATAAGCATTTTTCGCTAAGATTTAGCATTTTAAAAAATCACATACAACTCCAAGCATTTTTGTGATCCCTCAATGTTGTCGACATGTGTATTTTACTTTTAATAAAACTATTAGACGGCAGTAGCTGTGGCATGATCTTAAGTGCGTTGGACTCCTGCCGAAAGGCATTAGCATTAAGTATTATTTTTTAACTTAGAGTGTCCGTATGGGACCAGTAAGTTAGTTGTAAGTTATGGTTAATTAGGCTAGTTTTATGAATTTTTGTCTAGCTTTAAGATACATTTAAGATTGAATTAATAAAAATGAATTTGGAAAAAAAAAGAAAAAAAAAAAGTGCGTTGGACTGTCATGCCAGGGGTTTTGGGTTCAATCCCCGCCTATGCCATCTAAAATTTTTTTCACGGGTTCTGCCTCTGGGGAATTGACAAATCCTCCAAGAGTAATTCTTGTCATGAAAAGTGCTTTCTCAAATAAGCCGTTCGGATTCGGCTTAAAACTGTAGGTCCCCTCCATCCCTGACAACAGTACTCGCACACAGAAATGGTTTAAAGTTGTAAGTCACTATGGCCCTAATTCTCAACAGACTATTGCACCACCTAATTTTTTATTTATTAGAACAATTAAATTGTTTTTCGTCTAAAAATAATAACAAATTATTGGTATACTAGGGTGTATACGTTCTTTTCTTATTTTACTCTTTATTTTTTTAAGTTACATACAATCCGAAAATTTGAAAATTAAATGCATTCTCTTACTCCAATTTTATAAGTTGATGGTTTCCTCACAATAAAAGTCCAAATGACCCAAATCGCAGCTCCACGTAGTTTAATTGACATCTCCAAAACGCGTCAAGGTATATGGCTTATATTCACGATTTGAGAATTTGGTGCACAAACAATCGATTTTTTTTCATGGGTTATCTTGACAGGTCATCTTGAGGTCGTCCAAATTCATGTCTTCAATTTGAAATAGATTTTTAATTTCCACAGTTACCCGAAACGATGTTTTGGACCTCATTTTTTAAGAAGGATATTCACTACTCCTCAATTCTCAACAAATGGTTACTCTCTCGGTTTTCTAATGTCCAGATGTGATGCGGTCTCTCTGATGCGACAGAAAAGATAATATTTCACCTAGAATCGTAGTTACTTTATCATCTGTGCGTAACCTTCAACAAAGGGATCATGAGTGTTGTCATCAATCTATCAAACTCTTGCACAAACTTGGGTAAAGCAGGCGTAGTTTAGGCTATACACACAGCACTCACTTCAAAAATAAATTACCAATATTTTCCAACATTGATCAAGTATATAAGGCGACATATCGCAATAATATGATACTAACTGACAGCTGTCAGTGTCAGAACAACTTATCATTTGAAAATAAACCACTAGATGGCCAATGTGTCACTAAAAAGTCTTTACATTTTAACATTAAATTTAATCGCATCCGTAATTTTTAAATTACGATTTATTTTCATCTATTTCGTCTTTAATTAACTGTGGTTCTTGAGAAAATTAAACCAATAGCTTATCATCAATATTCAGTTGCATCCACTCGAAATCAATTTCAAGTTGAAAACATATCTACGTTTGTACATTGAAGATAGTTAAAGTGATATCAAACTATCTCGTTAATTAGAACAGATGCAATAACCGAGTATCTTGTGTGTTGAGTTAAATGGTAACTCTGTATGGTCATTGGCCAGCCAATTGAAACATCTTTTCCAAAACCATCTCATACATCGTCATTATCGTTAACTCAGAGCATCATCATCATCAGTATTCTGGGGGGTGGTTAAATTTGTTTTGAAACCAAGTGCAGCAACAGCCACTTGACGACGTCGTCATTGGTCATTGGTCATCGGTCGTAGTCGTCCTACTCGTAGTCGTCGTCGTTCCAAAGCCACTACAACACTCCAGCTGATGATGCATCATCATATCTATAGTATTTAGGTACACCTGCATATAAGGATACAATATGGAAAACGGGAAATGACCCTTTCAAGTTTGCCACTTAACCACAATTCAAAAGCCACAATTCCTGTAACAGAGACATTATTTATTCCCATATCCCAGGTACGTTATTCAAGTGGACCATATCCGTATCCTATCCATGATATGTCCAGGTGTAAACATAAGTACATACGTACATACATATATAAACCAATATGAATTTTGGATCTAGTTATAATATGTGATGAGGTATAGAGTCTCAATTAATCAAAACCTTCTCTCACCAAAAAGACAAACCAACTGTAACAACCCACTATCGCCGTCATCGGTGGAGTGATAGTCCTAGTAAGTCATTCAAATACATACACCTCTTACATCATGATGCATATATTTTTGGTTTATAGGGTTTTTCAATTGATGCTGATTGCAACTCACCATAACCATAACACAATCATGAATACTTGAGAATTTGAAACTGAACCATCAAGCGAAAGTTAGTGGTTGATTTTTTCTTTTTTTTTCGTTTTTTTCTTTTTGTATTTCCAAAGTCAATTTTTTATTCATTTTAATTGAATCACTTTGATAAGCAACTAGCTTCATTTATTGTGGAAGTGATGAGAAGATAGACAAAAAGGGGGTTTCACTCACAACAAAAAATCATACAACAGTAAAAAATTTTCCAAAAAATCATAATTGGGGCAGAAAATTCACCAATTTTTCCTGAACGAAATGAAATCCTTTGAACAATCTACGCATTCAGAAATCGAAGGCTTGTTAATTGCAAAACACAAAAAAGAAAACAAAAATGATACAAAATTTTGTTTCAAGGCCTAGGTCCATTGAAAGTTGGAAGAATGTGCAAGGCTTGTCGACCAACTCACGTAGGAGGACTTCAAATTGCATTTTAATTTTGTATTCTTCTTTTTTCAACGGAATACGAGTACACCCACAGAGGATGTTGTTTGAGTTTTCTATTTGAATATTTGCTTTTTATTCAAATAATTTTGATGCAGGCATAAAGTACTCGTTCTCCGATACCCTATAAAAGACATTATGCATACATATTTTTATACGTAGATGTACTCATATAGAAACCAACTTTAAGAGACTTACAAAAACCCAAATAACTCATACTTGTACTCACAAAAAGTTATGTTGTAAAACATTGAAAATTCAACTTTAAAACTGTCTTCAAGTTTTTCATACAAAAAATACATAGCAAGCTAAAAAATGTGATATGTAATGTATGTATGTATGTCGATTATAATTGCTCAAATTTACAAATTTTTAATACGAAATAAAATACAATTCTTTTTTTGAGAACTACCTGATATGTTTTTGATTAATTTGAAATTTCAATATTAATTTATTGGCAGCGTAGCGCCAAGAAAATGTGTTAAAGTAAAATCACAAAATGTTTTGAAAAATCGCCTTTTTAGCACCAAAACCTTTTTGTTTCCCCTTTTTTCAAAAAAAATCCCTTTTTTTTTCAAAAAAGTTTACAAAAGTTACTCAAGTTTTTTTTAAATAAAACAAAAAAGATTTTGGATATCAATGAAATTCTTTATTCCTGTGAAAGTACGTTTGATGCCATTAAGTATGGAACTCGATTTCTTTTGCATGGCCATCACGGACACGCTTGCAGACGCTGAACACAATTTTCGACGGTTTTCAAGCATAAATCGGCCGACCATAGACTTGACGTGGCCCCACATGAAATAGTCTAACGGCGTCAAATCACACGACAGAGACGGCCAGGCGACTGGACCATTTCGTGAGATAACACGTTCTCCAAAATTGGTTTTCAATAAATTGATTGTGACATTCGCTGTGTGGCTTGTGGCGCCGCCGCCGTCCTGTTGGAACCACATGTCCCTCAAGTCCATATCATCCAATTGGGCCCAAGAATATTCGGTTATCATTGAACGGTAGCGATCCCAATTCACAGTAACGTGCCCAATGACGCCGGCGCCGGCCCATAAACCGCACCAAACCGTAATTTTTTCGGGATGCAATGATGACTCATGGAATACGTGTGGATTGCTGCCTGACCAATATCGCATATTTTGTTTATTGACGAATCGAGGAAAATCCGAATCATTTTCAAGTTGTTGCTCAGCCCAATTCACAAACATACGACTTATGGTGGCTAAGCGGCTTCAGTTCTTGCGCCAATTTAATATTGAAAAGGATGAAAGGATGTAGGCCAAGATCTTTTCGCAAAATTCGCCACAATGACGGCACAGAAATGCCCAACGCTTGAGAACGACGTGTGAGAGACACATTTGGGCTTTCTGCGACTGAAGCCTCAGCGGCAGCAATATTCTCGACACTACGGGCACTTTTTTGTCTCACTGGCACGGGAACATTTTGTATTCAAATTTTGTCACTAGACGCTTAATTGTTGATCTGCTAGGACGATTATGACGACCATAAATTGGACGTGGCGCTCTTAGCGTTCAGGCCACTGACTCCGAAGTTTGGTAGGAATTTCTAATAATTTCTACTCGTTGTTGGCTCATATATCTTTTCATCACGAATTGGCAAAACCTACTGAAGAAAAATGTCAAAAGAGCGGCAAGAAATATGGCGTCGTTTGCTGTCGCTGTCGCTCTACTTTTGTATTGAAAACCCCTGTATTTGATGTATAAGGGGTTTTGAAAACTACTATCATCTGATTTTTTTTAGTTTAATTTGAAATTGTATCATGAATTTATAAACAGTGCTTTGCAGTGCCAAGAAAATGTGTTGAAGTAAAATGTCTTGAATTTTAATGCATAAGCCAGGCTTCCCATGTTTTTAGGGATGGAGGGGACCTACCTACGAATTCGAACGGCTAATTTTTAATTTGAAAAAGCACTTTGATGACAAGAATTACTCTTGGAGGATTTGTCAATTTTTTCCAAGAGGTAGTACCCGTGAAAAAAACTTAACATGGCACAGGCAAGGCATCATGCATTCATGCTACGGGTACTACAAAAATAATACTTTATAATGTTTATTAACACAAAATTAACAAAACTATCAGTTTTGAACAAGGTTTTGTATGCAAAATTCCACTCATAGTGGAGTTCGACAGTTTATTTCAAAATTTAGTTTTATTTAAATTGATGGCTGACAAAATTCTTTCACTGTGCTTCACTATGAGGAAAACACAAATCGATAAATCGATACATAATAAGTTTTCTTATGTTTAAAAACATGTCAATATCATCAAGTTTTTTATTATAGATTTTCTTCCAACACTCAGTATGACTATCTTTGTTATTAATATTTCTGAGTAATGTTTACATTCTATCGATTTTTAAACATTCATTTTCAGACAAATTGTGTCCAAACAAAATTTTTAAATTAGCAAATTATTAATCGTTAGTTAAATAAATTTTAAAAATACTCGAAATACTGTTTAAATATTGTGTTTTGAAAAAATAATCAGCAGTAGTTTTAAGAGTTAATTCAATTGGGTGAAATAAAATATGAATTTTTACATCTTCTGATTGCATTTCTAAAATAAGATGTTCCTAAATGAGCAAAGAAAATTTAAGTAAGAAGTTGCATTAGCTCTTCTTTTGAGAATGTTTGACTGTTTCCATTTGTTCTTTCTTAAAAATGAAAATGTTTCCATAAACCTGGGACCCTTGTGCATAAGGTGCACTTTTTTAACTTCCCATAGGAAGTTATTGTAATGGGTCCGATTTGACAAATTGAAAATTTTGACATTTCTCGACGTTTCAAGGTCCCTAGAGTCGAAATAAAAGATTTTTAGAAAGATGTCTGTGCGTGCGTGTGTACGTACGTCCGTAAGTCTGTACGTCCGTACGTCCGTACGTCAGTACGTCCGTACGTTCGCGACGTTTTTTTCGTGGTCCATAGCTCAGAAGAGATATCGACTTCAAATAAATTTTGTTATACAGATAATAAGGCAGAAAGATGCAGAAAGGGCTCTCAAGAAAATTGCGTGGGTGGTTTTTTTACCATACCAGTTTAAAAAAAAGGTGAAAATTTTGGTTAACCATAAATATCTCATGAACCAATGACGCTCGAGACTTGAATTAAACTTTGTATTATATATTGTAACGTGATACAAAACAATTATATTTTTGGAAAAAAATTCAATTAACGGTTTTTTTTATAAATCAAAAAAACTGAAAAAAAAAATTTGTCACTTCGAAAATTTTACGACTAAAATATGATTTCATTTCCAAAACAATTTTGTGCAATAAAGAATAATGTTTTTGACATCTGATAAAATTTTGAGAAAAATCGAATTGACAGTTTTTTTACAAAAAATAATAACCTAACAAAAAATAAAAAAAGAGTTGGTAAAAATTGAGTTTTGACTCAAATATCTTTTCAAGACTTTGAGATATTGGCTTTAAACTACTTTTATCTTTCAAAAAATGTTGTTTTCAACATTCAGTAAAATTTTGAAAATTGAATTGACAGTTTTTTTACAAAAAATTAAAAACCGAAAAAAAATTTAACAAAAGTTGGTAAAAATTTATTTTCGACTTAAATATCTTTTCAAAAATTTGAGATTATGGCTTCTAACTAATTTTAACTTATAAGAAATATTGTTTTCAACATTAGGAAAAATTTTGAGAAAAATCGAATTGACAGTTTTTTTACAAAAAATTAATAAAAGTTGGTAAAAATTGATTTTCGGCTCAAATAGCTTTTCAAAAATTAAAAATATTGGCTTCCAACTTATTTTATTTCACAGAAAATATTGTTTTTTATATTCAGTAATTTTTTTATAAAAATCCAACAGTCCGTTTTTTCATAAAAAAAAATAAAATCTACAAAAAATAGAACGCAAATTTGGCAAGAATTGATACATTTAGACAAACTTTTAAGCAAGACAAATCGATAGACGGGATGGGAAGTTATCAGTGTGGGTCGCATCCCAGCCTCTTTTTTGAAAGTTGTTTTTGCATCTTGTGATGTTATTATCTTTAAGCAAAATTTTTAAGTCGATGTCTCGGCCAGTTTTTGTCACATACCCGAAAAAAGAAGGTACCCCATTTTGGGAAGTTACTTAAAACAAATTCTGTTCATTTTTAAAGCACTTACATACTTTTACATATATATTAATGGCTTAATTTTTACTTTTCAAATGTTAAAAAAGTCAAAACTTTTTTGTAAAGTTGTAGTTGAAGGGTGTAGATTGTAGCTCAAATGATTCTAGACCTAAAAGCTTTTAAAAACTATTTTATTATAATGTACCGATTTGCAGAAGAACTCTCGAAAACATTTAGTCATACAATTTATACAAATTTAATAAAATTATTTATTTCGATGGATAATATATTTTGAAGGTTGTTTTTGAAAAATAAAATATTTTATGATATAAAACCAATTCTTACCGTGATACCGTACTTTAAGGAAAACGGCAAATGCCAAAAAGGTTCATAAATCAAAATATAAGTTAACTTAATATAATGTACTCCTTCAGTTAAAAAAAAGGCCAGTTTGCACGCAAGGTGCAGTTCATGCATTTATGCACTTATAGAAGACACAAAAAATGTGTTTTATAATTTCAAAAATACGTTTTTCGAATCCCAAAACCAATCATTAAAATTCCCACGAAACCAATACATTGCCTTCTTCAAGAATAATGATTAAAAACTATACTACTACTGGGAAAGGGTGGTGTGATTGTGGTTCGACTAACAGTTCCCAGGCAGTGAACATAGGACACAGTCTTAAATGACAACTACTGCAGCTTGTGCTGTAATAGAGTTCAAAACCAATGCATGGTCTTGGTCTTTGCCTCTCTCTGCATGGTCGGCAAACTCCGAACTTATAAATCATAACCTTATTTTGTTTTCTATATGTTTCTGACGTCCTCCGGAGATTTTCAATGCACAAAAACCTAACCTAAAAATAAAGGGTGGTTTTGTTTGGATGTTGGAGTAGAAGCGAGGGTGTTTGTTTTTAGTTTTCCGGTGGTGGTGGTGGTGGTGGTTACGGTAATAGTGGTCATACAGATTGTTACTTTCTCTAGCCGAAAATAGAATTTTCTTCTTTTTTTTCAATAAACCCTCTTTTTCTCTAATGGGGAGAGAGATGAGGGATAGGTTAGCAAGGGAGCTACATACCTAGCTAAATGTTGTTTGATTTTTGGCAGCCCCCTAGGTATTGAACTACGTGGATTTTGCAATGTCACACACCTTCAGTTCTTGTTTGTGGACCAAGGATCAACATCTCTATGTGTAGTCGTGTCGTTGGTAGTCAGCGACGTCGTCAGCGTCAGTGTCGATGTGGTCTTTGGTCAGACGGGTGACTTTACATGAGGGACTGCCATCAGAGAAAACGCACCCAAGGATGTGAAGGATATTAAGCTCATAAATTATTGAATATACAAACAACCAACGCCGCTAACAGCAACGCAACGGTATCGAGCCTTTAGAGTCCAAAGCCACTGATGGAAGGACAGGACAGGACAGGACAGAAAAAAAATCTCTGATCCTAGGATGCAATAGCGCCTCTCAGGGGAGCACGCGGTGTAATTGATTAATGGCGGTACGATGTTCACTAACATTCGGTCACAAGGGGGTGGCACTTAGAGAAAATAAAGAGAGAGAGACACGACTTTTCTTCCTTCGTTTTTTTGTGTGTCCTTTTTTGATGTAGCGACATATAATTTTTAGGCTTGGTATATCCAGGACCATTCCATATCCTGAGATGGGGTAGGTGGACATCAGCAGGACTTCTAGTACAAAATTGATATTTTTTTCTAGTCGACTGCTGCTGGTGACTTTGTGTGGCTGCAAATCACCATATGGGCGACAGCCGTCTGACAGGTTTTATGGTCTGACATTTGGCTTTGGCTAATAGTTTTATACATCATTGACGTAATAATATTTCTTTTTTTCTTTTGCTTTTCATTTTTATTATTTTTGTTTTCCTCTCAGAAGCTTGAAACATTTTTGTATTGGGGGTGGGGGAGGTGAAGGTCGATATGATGGCTAAGGGTGGGTGAGTCATGTCATTGTGGCTAGATTGGCTTGTTTGTTCGTTGTTTAGAATAAAATCAGATGATGGTGTCGTATACGTTCTACATAATATTATATATATAGAGATGGGGTAGGTATATGTCACTAGGTTTGATGTAGGAGGTATAGAGCTTTATAATATAGTGTCCTGCTGGTCCTTTGGTTTTTAGGAGTTTGTTTATATATGGAGTGTGTTTTTCCATGTTATTCATGGTAGATTACAAATGTTGTTTGTCAGTTCGAGAGTCAATTAAATGATTCGGTAGCTGGACATTGATTATCTTTTGGGACATTCAATTTGGAATTTATACATAATCTAATGTACCTATATTGATGGAAATAACATGTTAATCTGGTTTTTGGGTGATGTTATCATGTATACTCATATACAATACACCAAAAAGAAGGAAAGAGGCTGGACATTTTGAATGTTGTTTAACAAATGTTAAGGTATTACTTAGTCCTATTTTTCATGTTTAATATTTATGTTATGTCAAACAAACAAGAATATTGTTTTAGATACTACTATAGTAATCAATCAAATATAAAAAATATTAATATTAGTTTTTGTAATGGGTGATTTTTTTGAGGTTAGGATTTTCATGCATTAGTATTTGACAGATCACGCGGGATTTCAGACATGGTGTCAAAGAGAAAGATGCTCAGTATGCTTTGACATTTCATCATGAATAGACTTACTAACGAGCAACGCTTGCAAATCATTGAATTTTATTACCAAAATCAGTGTTCGGTTCGAAATGTGTTTCGCGCTTTTTTATCGACAAATTTTGTTCAGCGATGAGGCTCATTTCTGGTTGAATGGCTACGTAAATAAGCAAAATTGCCGCATTTGGAGTGAAGAGCAACCAGAAGCCGTTCAAGAACTGCCCATGCATCCCGAAAAATGCACTGTTTGGTGTGGTTTGTACGCTGGTGGAATCATTGGACCGTATTTTTTCAAAGATGCTGTTGGACGCAACGTTACGGTGAATGGCGATCGCTATCGTTCAATGCTAACAAACTTTTTGTTGCCAAAAATGGAAGAACTGAACTTGGTTGACATGTGGTTTCAACAAGATGGCGCTACATGCCACACAGCTCGCGATTCTATGGCCATTTTGAGGGAAAACTTCGGAGAACAATTCATCTCAAGGAATGGACCGGTAAGTTGGCCACCAAGATCATGCGATTTGACGCCTTTAGACTATTTTTTGTGGGGCTACGTCAAGTCTAAAGTCTACACAAATAAGCCAGCAACTATTCCAGCTTTGGAAGACAACATTTCCGAAGAAATTCGGGCTATTCCGGCCGAAATGCTCGAAAAAGTTACCCAAAATTGGACTTTCCGAATGGACCACCTAAGACGCAGCCGCGGTCAACATTTAAATGAAATTATCTTCAAAAAGTAAATGTCATGGACCAATCTAACGTTTCAAATAAAGAATCGATGAGATTTTGCAAATTTTATGCGTTTTTTTTTTAAAAAAAAGTTCTCAAGCTCTTAAAAAATCACCCGATACTTTTAGAAAACATCATATTTAATTATGTATGTAATTCACAGTTCAGTAAACCAAAATAAGAACACAAAAATGTTGTTATTTTGTAATTTGTATTTGGTTTTGGTACAAGTTCTTTTACTTTTTTGTTTTATATGTAAGAAAGGGTCTTGGATTATTTCAATAAAAAGAAATTTTAAATAGTCCTCTTTATATTTTGTTTGAAATAAAATAAAACGAAAAAGTATACGAATTGTTTCTTTTGGTTCAAAGCTATTATAAATCTTATTATTGTAAGTCATGTACTCTTTTATTAACACCATTAATAAACAAAACAATTTGGACTACCAACTTTTTGTCAATGTTTCATATTTCCTTACATTTCTAACTTGCCATTTAAAGTATAGGGTTTTCAAATTGGCGCGGGTAAATTATGCCACCCGGGCGGCCATTTTGTTTTGGTGACATCTGTCAAATCTTTTGTTTTTGAAACAGTTGTTTATGACAAATCATCATGCCAAGTTACACGATTGAACAGCACGTTCAAATGATAAAACTTTATTATCAAAATGAGTGTTCGCTAACGCAAACGTTGCGCGCATTTCGACCATTTAACAAGCAAAATTGCCGTATTAGGACGACACCAACCCACGCGAGGTTCACCAGGTGATAATGCATCCTCAAAAAGTTACCGTTTGGTGTGGATTTTGGGACATCGCGGCGCAGCGTGGCGCGGCGGCGTAATTGGTCCGCACTTTTTTGAAAACGACGTTAGTGAGGCGGTCACTGTCAACAGCGAACGCTACATAACGATGATAACTAGTTTCTTATGGCTCAAATTGAACCATATGGACCTAGCCGACATGTGGTTCTAGCAGGACCGCTCACATTGGGCCAAAATGATCCAAACAAATATTATGTAGCAATGTGCAAAGCACAAGAAAAAAAAATAGAAAAATGTGTTAATTAGAGGTGAAGTTCTGTGATCAGTTTTAATATACGTGTTTTTTAGGAAGTTCTTAAGTCCCGTAGATTAAAAGTTGTGTTCCAGGTGAGTCCGGGTTATAATGTATGTGCCATTTAAATGTGTATTATGTGTACTCTGTGTTCCTGAAAAAAAAAATCCCCCTACTTTTCTGAACTTTTTGATATATTTTTATTTTGGTGTTGTGATACTTTTTCGTTATTTTAGGACTTTCTTCAAACACATTGTTTTTGGCTAGAAGAGATCTTATTGCTATAATGAGACGGTCTGGGAGTATTGTAATAGAAGAACAATTCTGTTTCTTAAAAGAAAAATGATCAAAATGACGAAAAAATTAAGGTTTTGACATACATATGTATATATTTTCGCATTTCAAAGCAGATTTTAAAAGAGGAAAAGATTTTTTCAAACTAATGAAAGTTGGCTAAACACATCTCTAGCTTTCTATAGAGCACCCTACAAAGCTTAGAAACAAGGTCGTCCAAAAGAAGAGCTTGAAAATTCTTCCCAACTATCGAAAAAGGAAAAATCCCGGGACCTGAGAGATTCTGTCCTCAGTTATACAACCCAAATGAGTCTAGAAGCTTCCGGACTGATCCGAGCCTCAAAACTTTTAAAAGAGTGTAAGCCCCACTCGGGCGAGCTTTTGAAAAATAGCAGTCGAACGAGAGAAGTTGTTGCAGCGAAACTTTCACTGCATCAATATAACATAATAAGAATGAGTGCCCCAGAAAAAGTTCCATCTTACGAAATTGTGCAAAATGCAAAGAAAGCTTGCTATCCTCACAGAAATGCAATGAAAATCAAAGCTACATGTGCCAAAGTGAGTCTTCAAGTGTTTGTGTTTTTGAAAAATTGGAAGACGAAGAGCTTGAGAAATGTTATTTAATATCGAAGTGGCGTTTCGATGGAAGCTCGGGATATAGCTCATAAAAACAACCTTGCACGGTCCAGAAGTTGACGATTCTCCTGTTTTTATAACCTGTTTAGTCCCCATTAAGTTGTGTTGTGCATAAGGTCTTGCAAAACTCTACTCCAGCTTCGACAAATTTTTGGAGACCCCTGAAAAATGAATACACTAAAGAGTCAATACTGATGTTTCAAAATCTTAAAAAGCTCGTGTAGATGCAGAGACCCAAAACCTTCAACAAACGTCCATGTTCATCGGTAATAGGTGCGTAAAGGTGGTTCAGCACTCATTAATTTTTTCAATGATAGATGGTAAGGTTTGCAATGCTATAACTGAGGCTACATCAACACATAAATGCTATTTGTGTGCTGCGACTTCGAAAGACTTCAACAATGTCGATGATATGATATGATAAGACGTCCAATAAAAACAGAGCACCTTTCTTTTGGATTGTCTATTCTGCACGGTTGGATACGAATGTTCGAATGCTTTGTACATCTAGCGTACAGATTACCCATTAAAAATGGCAAGTGCGTGAAGGTGGCAAAGAAGTCGTGGCAGCAAATAAGGCTCAAACTGAAGGGACGTTGCGAGAACGTTGTGGCTTAATTGTAGATAAACCAAAGCCGGGATTTGGTAACACAGCTAGGCGATTTTTTCAACGCCCTGAACTTTCAGCCGAAATAACTTAATTAGACATTGAACTCACTAAAAAAATTCACACAATTATGATCGTTGCGTTGTTTCCAGTGGATATAAGATTGATGTTGAAAAGGACAGGAAATTTGCGTTTTACACAGCGAGGTAATTCGTCAATATAACCACTGGTATCATATGCCTCCAACTGTACATAAATGTTTTTTTTCATGGCCCAGATATATCATCTGCACTTTTGCCTATCGGACAACTTTCGGAGGAAGCGCAGAAAGCACGAAACAAAGATTTCAAAAATTTATTTGAGAACTTCTCCAGAAAATCTAGCCGTGAAAAACCGAACGAAGATATATTTAATTTCTTTATACTGGTCTCGGAGGATCCAGTGGACGGTGAAGATGGCAGCAATGATTTTTAATTATAGGTAGGTACATTGCAAACATTTCTTTTGTTTAAGTTTGTATTTAATAGTTTTTTTTTTTTTAATTTAAATTATGTCTCAATAAATAAGAATTTAAACGTTATTATAACATTGTTTTTTTATTTTTTTAGAGAGGCACAAGTTGGTAAATAAGGTCAGTCTAGTTGACAAAAAATAGATCTTAAACAAAAAAATTCCTTGAGTCAAAAAATACAAATTGGCAAATGTCTAGCTCTAACGGTTGATTTCATGCCACGTTTTAGGTCATTCTACACACAACATCCACCCGCCTTTATTGAAAAGCCCTTTAGATAAATATTTTCCAGAAATAAAGGTTACTTTATTGCAAATATCGGATTGATACAAAGTTTAGAACTTAAGATTTTAATCAAGTATAACGATGGTAAAGATATCGAACTGTATGTCCTCGGCTTTGCAACCTAAATCATTGGGTCGATTTAGTTCACAAACACCATGGTTCAACATAAAAACTCGAATTTTATCAAAACCGGTCGAATAGATTTTTAAGATTTTTTTTAAATTGTTTGTCTTAACTTCTTTCAATACAAAAATATATTTTTTGTATTGAAACTCCCAATTACGTTTTATGGAGTTTTAAGAAATATTATTTTTTTTTTCAAGATTCGATATTCCAAAACCGGGTCAAGATTTTTTAACGAAATTGGAATTTAAAACACGTGCTTATAAGCAATAACTAGCAAAAACCTGATAAAAACAGAATTTCGACTCAAGTATTATCAGGACAAAGAAAGATATTGATTTCAAACTTTCTTTATCGTACAGAAAATTTTATTTTAAATATTTTGTAAAGCTTTTAGAAATATCCAATTGACAGAAGGACATGAATATGTTGTTATCAGTACAGGTCGCAAATCAGCCTTTTTCAAAGGTTTAAATTAAGGACATGGATTTCAATGCCCTCTGGTTCACACAGAATGGCGTGCAATACCACTTTCGATATCTTGTGCAACAAATTTCCAAATTGTGTTATCACTCGTCTTGGAGATGTCGGGCAATTGAATTGCGAATTGACCATTGTTTAATTTATTTTGAAGGGAAATGTGAAGCAAGGATATTAAGCTCACAATACGATATGTAATACGTGAGCTATTTAGCCCAAAACCATCAAGAAGGTCTTGGAGAGTTTGGCTGATTGAATGCTCTTCTTGGAAGAAACCAGCCGAGGTAGCCATATGAAACACGACGTTGTATTCTATTATTAAGTCACTTTCGTGAAAGAAGCTTATAAGGTCAACAAATTTTATGATATACAATGTTTTTCATGTGTTAGATCTCAACATCTCAACGAAGCAAACCCCTGCCAATATCCACCATATTTTTTTATCTGAATATAGGTACGAGTTCCAATAGGTACGAATACCAAACAAAATTAGGTAACCAAAAACACAATTTCAAAAAATTAGATTTCAAAATCAATTGAACTCTGGCATACCTCTTCAACATATATCCCTCTATCATGAACCCCTGCAGTTAAGTAATAGAAACAAAAATCCACACAAAATCCTACTTAAGCCACCGCACCACTCGCTCCAACCACATATACTCCACTCCTGCCATAACCAATCAATCAATTGAAAGTCAAGCTATTTATGTATCCAAAGCCAATCCACTTGATCAGAGCGTTTATAATGTATTCATCCTTTCGATCAAAGCTGTCATTGGCATGCTCTCGCTTAACCTTCTCAAATAATCTTTCAACATCTCCTTCCTTCTTTATCGATGTCCTTGCTGACTTTTCTGTGCATTATGTTTAACGAAACAAAAATATATATAAAACCGCCTCAAAGCAAAACAAAAATAAGGTACAATCTGAATTAATGTGCGATTGTAATGGCTGTTGTATAATATTTGTATATGACAGCACTACAGAGAAATAAAAATTTGAAACACAACATTATTCATCCATCCCCATAGACATAGTGACTCTTTTCTTCGACTCCCCCATCAGACAAAACAAAAATATAACAACTTTACAGAATCCCTATATTTATTCACAATCCAAAAGCCACTTCCTCCCGCTTGTATACGCTTCGTATACCGCCCTTAGTCTTCTTAGTTCCATGTCCTTGCTCCAGCTCAAACTCCATCTCCAGCACCGGCATTCGTGTTGTGTGTTCTCAACAGATAAATCGGTTGTTGATGACTGGTACTGTAGTTGTTGTGTATAACTGAAGGCGAAATCCTTTTATTTCGCCATTTTGTACCCCGCACAATGTTTGCATTTACTGTTAATGCAATTGCTGCAAAATTATGCAAATTTGTCAAAAGCCAGTACCGCCATCACTGCCACAGTAAAGTCTACATTCTACAGTGTACAACAGTGCCATTGCTGCCGTCCTGACTTCCTCCCAACCCAACGCAACGCAACGGTCCACTCGATTTGCTGGGAAATATGGAAGCCGCGAGGTTTTGGATGATTTTTGTTGGTCCTGTTCAGGATCTCTCCCATAGTCATAGTCATCATCTGCAAAGGTAGGTAAATATATTTGCTCACAGCAAATATCTAAAAAAGTTGACAAAAAACAAAAGAGAAAATGACGTTCTTCTTGTTCTCGGGGATTTTTTTGCCGCCGCCGCCATGTTGCCTCTGTTTCGTCAATCCATTCATCTCGCGGTAACTGCTGAGGTCCATTTGTGTGTTAGTTTTTCCGTTTTCCTCGGTCTTCCTGCTGTGTGGCGTCATCTGGACCTTAAAAGGTGTATTTTACCAAAATTGGCAGAAGCAGTTTTTTAACTCTCTTCAAATCTGGGTCTAGTATTCTGAAACGATCTTAATTGAAAGCAATCAAAACCTTAAAATAGCTGTCGAGCGTACATGAATCAAAAGTGGGTGGATACCACGCATCCTGTGAGTGAATAAGTGTATGATCGAATGATTGAGTGAATTAGTGAATGAGTGAATTAGTAAATTAGTAAATTAGTGAATTAGTGAATTAGTGAATTAGTGAATTAGTGAATTAGTGAATTAGTGAATTAGTGAATTAGTGAATTAGTGAATTAGTGAATTAGTGAATTAGTGAATTAGTGAATTAGTGAATTAGTGAATTAGTGAATTAGTGAATTAGTGAATTAGTGAATTAGTGAATTAGTGAATTAGTGAATTAATGAATTAGTGACTTAGTGAATTAGTGAATTAGTGAATTAGTGAATTAGTGAATAAGTGAATAAGTGAATTAGTGAGTTAATGAATGTGTGAATGCGTGAATGAGTGAATGAGTGAATGAGTGAATGAGTGAATGAGTGAATGAGTGAATGAGTGAATGAGTGAATGGGTGAATGAGTGAATGGGTGAATGGGTGAATGAGTGAATGAGTAAATGGGTGAATGGGTGAATGAGCCAATAAATGATTGAGTAAATTTTTAAAACCAGGAGTAGGGGGTCATATTTGTTTCATTGGAAATGGAATGAAGGTTAAACACCAGAAATTGTCTTTGCTTAATTTTGAAGTTCTTTTCTTATGGTGAAATACATCTTGAGCAAGGAAAACTTGCTACATCCCCGCCTGGAATTTCCTGATTTTTTTTGTTTGTTGTTGCTGCTTTTATTTCCACCAGCTCGTTTGTTATTTGAATTCGCCAAATATCTCGTACCGATCGTGGTTGAATGCACAGCGACAAGTAATTCCATATTACTGCTGATTTTCGATTTGACAAACGAGCAAAAGCACTTCGGTTACTTTTGGGAGCTGCATTTTTGTGAACTCGTAATTTTTGTTTTCTTTCTTATTTTGATTTGGTGGTTTGTTTTGTTTCTTTTTGTTGGTTTGATGTAAAGAGCATGCTGGCACAGTCAGGAAGAGAAAAAGATAATCGGATGGGCAAACTGATGTGTATAAACAGAGTATACACAGGACTCCCGCATTTGCTCCTGCAGAACCATGTCGTCCGCCAACGACGCCACCACATCCCTTTGATGTCAAGTTCTGTGTATATTTCGGAACGTGTACCGCTCACTTTGTTCTCCCGTGTATATATATTTTCTGGGGTAGGGGGTGAGATGAGGGTGGTGGGGAGGTATAAATTGGGGATTGCAAATCAAGTTTATTTTTACCTGCAAATCAACCAAATGTTGACAATTTGTCTGGATGCTGATGGGCATACACTATACACAGTTGGTTGTTGTTGTTGATTTTTAAATGGCATTTCCCTGCCTTTTATATAGTTACACATATGTTTGTATTAGGTATGTACTATATATTATTGTGATGGCTGCCATGTTTGCAAGTTTACCTTTGACTCGGTTAGTAATTGGGTAAATTGCTCTGATAGAATCCCGGATTAGGGCTTTGCTGACTTTTGGTTACTAATGAGACGGGTGTGGGTTTTATAAGGGAAATTAACCATTATGTTTCTATGTACCTATACCTACCTTCCTACCTAACCATAGCCTTCTTTGGGAATTGCGGATTGTTTGTGTTTTGTAAATTCGATAAAAATATAAAGTCTGATTTTTGGTCAAGAAGTTAAATAAATGTTGGTATAGGTATACGCCTTGCCTGATGGTCTCTATAGCTTAAACGATGTGCGGTCTATTTGATGGATTACATTATTTGATTTGATTAACTTTGATATAAACAATAAACATCACATAAAATCAGTTTTAAGGAAAAATTCGCTGATGAAGATCTAAACATGACGAACTTTGCGTGATGACTTGGAGTAACCTATACAAACATCCTGTCGTAGATTTTAAGAGAAACTCCAATAGAAAACAAAGTCAATAGTTGCAAATTCAACTCCATTATTTTGTCATACACAACAACTTAAACTTGGAAAGTATTGCGCTAGTGAAATAGCCATCTTAATTCCTGGCCTCCAATGGATTAACCCTAATCCTCGTACTTCTTGGAATACTCATCAGCTTTTCCTTTGAGTCCAGTACTTTAGTCGTTCTGTGAAATACTAATATTCGTTACTTAGCCGTACTACGCGAATGCGGAATGCGCCACCACACTTTGTCTTTCCCTGTTATAGCAATGATCAAGAATTTAAAACCAATATTCCTCTTTTCCTTATGCAAAATAGATTACAACTTATCAATTAACTTCTGAGCTGATTTATGTTTATTGAGGTATTCGTCAATTCTGCACCGTACAAAGTATCTTCTTTAGTAAATTAAAAAATGTCTAAGTTCGTCATTTCTTCTCAAACCGGTTTGAGACCTTTTTTTAAATGGCTTTAAAAAAGTATTTTCCAATTAGAGGTTTAATTCTAAATACTTTAATTTTTATAGCTGTAATCTTTTAACGTTAGACAAGTAACAACGAAATGTTATTTCTTAAAATGCAACAATAAGCACGTCAAAAACGCATTAAGAAATAAATTGGGTGGCGCAACAGTCCGTTGAGAACTAGGGCCTAGTGACTAACAACTCTCAACCATTCCTGTGTGCGAGTACTGTTGTCAGGGATGGAGAGGACCTACAGTTTTAAGCCGAATCCGAACGGCGTATTTGAGAAAGCACTTTTCAAGGACAAGCAAAACTCTTGGAGAATTTGTCAATTTCTCGCAAGAGGCAGTACCCGTGCAAAAAACTTTAGATGACATAGGCAGGGATCGAACCCAAGACCTCTCGCATGACAGTCCAACGCACTAACCATCATGCCACGGGTACTACGCAAAAACGCATTGCCATTGTTAAAATTTACTATAAGTATGGTCAACATTTTGTAGTCAGGCGTACATTTTTGAAGCACTATATTTTTTATTAAATGTATCATAAGATACCAAAAACATAAAATTCTTGTAATTTTTGCGTGGTTACCAAATTAAAATTTGTTTGTTCTTATCTCAAACTATTGCTTGTCACACAAACGCATTTCTCAGTATATGCCTACTTTCAAAAATCGCAACACAATCCTGGAATTTTAAATACTCTTGTAAATGAGCGTTTCACTTTCAAAATCAGTTCATTATTCTTATACGAATTTCTTCAAAGGTTGAATGTAACTCAAACCATGGAATGATAAGTTAGAATAAATCATTCGTGCATAAATTAAAAAAAGGAAACAAACGAGGGAAACAAATCGTGATATGACACATTTTCCTTTGTATATTTCATTTGGAGACTTAATTTAATTAAAACAAATGATTTCGTTGTGTTATATGTGCACTTCAATACCTTTTTCTTCCCTTAAATATAACAATACCCAAGACCATACATGGCTTCAAAGTCTGCTCTCTCTCTGGCCTACCTCTATTTCTACTCTTCCCCGCTTGACGGAGGAATTATTATGCCATATAGTTGCTATACCTTGTTTAATATTATATCCTTGCATGCCAACGCAACGTTTACCAAACTCACGATGGCCAAGTGAAAACCTGTATTGGCAACGGAGACGTTAATGGGCTGCATCATAAAATAAAATCGCCCCCTTCTCATCCTCGTCACTGGATGAAACGGTGGTGGTGCTAGGGTCTCTCCCGTGTGTAAAGTGTACAGCGCTGTGTCGATCCGATGTTAACTTATGAAGGCTCCAAAGCTTCAACTACCGTCGCTACTGCTACTGCCGCTAACAACAACGCCAACACCAACGGCCGGGCCGGCCGGCCCGATTCGCTTGGCAGCCGTTACTTAATCCCATCAAAAAATAAGCAGGGGTGAATTATGCTTATTACCACTGAATTTTAGACACATTGCTGCCATTTTCGTGCTAATGTGCTGCGTGCGCCTTTTCAAAATATACACCACATAGCTATAGCCCGATCTCAAAGCCTGTTACCGGTTTAAGGTAGATATATGTTTCTGAAACGTCTATGTTTTTCTCGTTTGCAAAACGAATATGTATACGAATCCAAGAAGTCATTCGCCGGATACATGCGATTAGGTTAAGGATACTTTTATTCCCTGCTTTTCTACAATTTATTGTGTTGTTTAATGTAATAAGTGAATTATTATTCACCCTTGTGTGTTGGGTCACGGGGGTTGGCTTGGAAAAGCACGGGAAGGCGAATGGTGATGGTGGGGGATTGGATAGGTTTGATCATGTGTGATTTTTCGAGTGCTCTGGATGATGGCTGCTTGACCCGACCCACCACCACCGCCCCCGCCGCGCCGTACCGCACCGCATGTTTACTACATAATGATTTGCAATGTAATTTAGATTAAAGGATATCCCAGGCACCTAAACCAGATGAATGGTCTGATCAGCCAAGTGTACAACTCGCCGAGTATTTAGAACATTATGTGAGGGGGGTTCAAAGGTATAAAGGCTCTTTTTGCGTTATAATCCGAAGTAGGTATCACATATTTGGATGCGATTGTTTCATTCAATTGTTTCTTTAATGAAATGGCATCAGCGAAAGGTGTGGAAACGTAGACAACGCAGAACGCAGAGGGGTGGCATATTATGGTGATGATGGTTTCGGAATTAAATACACACCTTTGGACATGTTTCAGAAATAATTGCTCAAATGTTTACAGCCATTGCACAATGCGTCCTTGATTTTATGAAGGCACGGTATATTATACGTATAGTAATAAAGATCTATTAATAAAGCACTCAGGCGTATGCAAGGATATAAACATATCAAAGGCAAATGGAATGCTTTTGATTTTTTGGACACATTTTAGCATCGAGGGCTTTAAGAACCTTTAAGTATCCAATACAACATTTCTAAGAATGTAATAATCTATCTTTAGCTACATTGTTTTCCAATAAGGGGTTTCAAAAGCGAGTATATTTTAAGAGAAATCAACCGATGTTTATTTAATTGAAAAACGACATCAGTCCAAAATGGCAGCAAAGGATTGACAGCTTCATATACCCTTTTCATAAAATTTAATTTTAATCTACTTGTAAGATAATTGTATTGAATTTATTAACTTCCCATAGGAAGTTATTGTAATGGGTCCATTTTGTCGAATTGAAAATTTTGACATTTCTCGACGTTTCAAGGTCCCTAGAGTCGAAATAAAAGATTTTTACGTGTGTACGAACATATACGTTCGTACCGCCGGCCGTACGTTCGCGACGTTTTTTCAGCGGCCATAGCTCAAGAACCTGAAAAGATATCGACTTCAAATAAATTTTGTTATACAGATAATAAGGCAGAAAGATGCAGAAAGGGATCTCAAGAAAAATGCGTGGGTGTTTTTTTACCATAGCAGTTTAAAAAAAAAAGTGAACATTTTGGTTATAAACCTAAATATCTCATGAACCAATGACGCTAGATACTTGAATTAAATTTTTTATTATATATTGTAACGTAATACAAAATAATTATATTTTTTGGAAAAAAATCCAATTATAGGTAACGATTTTTTTTTATAAATCAAAAAAACTGAAAAAAAAATTTGTCACCTCGAAAATTTTACGACTAAAATATGACTTCATTTCCAAAACAATTTTGTGCAACGAAGAATAATTTTTTTGACATCTGATAAAATTTTGAGAAAAATCTATTTAACAGTTTTTTTTTATAAAAAATAAAAACAAAAAAAACATTACTCAAAGTTGGTGTATCGTAGCCCAGCTTACCTTTTATTAAAAAAACCTTCCGAATTAAAAAGAATAAAAACACAATGATTTTTAGAGTGGAAAAATATATAAAAAACCACTATCCATCTTTATTCCATTAAAACCTGCGACCGTCCTTCTTGCAACTTATATTAAGACTAAAAAAGCTTTCGTTCGCAGAACGAACGCCTTACCTTCGTTAAGTTATTTACTATATATTTTTATATAGGTTTTATTTACCTTCTATTTATTTCTGGAACCATCGACTGCTGAGGTTGTAAATCTCATGCAGTTCGATACAGTCCCGGCGAAAACCTACGGTTTTCCTACTCTTTCTCTTTTTATTCTATGTGAATACCCTACTTTACATAATCTTAGATATACATATTACTTACTTACTTAAGGTGGCGCTACAGTCCTGTGTGAACTAGGGCCTCACCCAACAAACTTCTCCATCTAGCTCGGTCCCTAGCTAGATGTCTCCAGTTTCGCGCTCCGAGTTGGGTGAGGTCACCTTCCACTTGTGCGCGCCACCTGATTCGCGGTCTTCCTCTACTGCGCTGTCCTGTGGGTGTGGATTCGAAGACTTTCCGGGCCGGAGCATTGGTTTCCATGCGCTCTACGTGACCTAGCCATCTTAGTCGTTGGACTTTTACCCTTCTTGCTAAGTCTACGTCGCTGTACAGCCCGTACAGCTCGTCGTTCCATCTTCTCCTCCACTCCCCTTCGATGCATACGGGACCGTAGATCACACGAAGAATCTTTCTCTCGAAACGACCCAAGGTGCTTTCATCCGCTTTTGTCAAAGTCCATGCTTCTGCACCGTATAGCAGGACGGGGATGATAAGGGTCTTATATAGCGACACTTTGGTCCTTCGAGAGAGAATTTTTCCACTCAATTGCTTTCTTAACCCAAAAAAACAGCGGTTAGCAAGAGTTATTCTTCGTTTGATCTCAGCGCTGGTGTTGTTTTCTGCGTTTACAGCGGAGCCTAGGTAGACGAAGTCCTTGACTACCTCAAAGTTACGTCTGTCGATGGTGACGGTTTGACCAAGACGTCGGTGTTGTAGGTCCTTTCTTGATGACAGCATGTACTTTGTTTTGCCCTCATTAACCGTTAAACCCATTTTTGCCGCCTCTGCCTCAATACTCACAAAAGCCCCATTGACATCACGCTGAGTTCTTCCGATTATGTCAATGTCATCAGCATATGCTAGTAATTGGACAGACTTTTGAAAGATAGTGCCTCTGGTGTTGACGTGTGAGCTTTGCACTATTCTTTCAAGTACGATGTTAAAAAAATCACATGACAGCGCATCACCTTGTCTAAAACCTTTTTTGACATCGAAAGGTTCAGTTAAGTTGTTTCCAACCTTTTTGGAGCAGCGTGAATTCTCCATGGTCATCCTGCACAAACGGACGAGTTTGGCAGGGATGCCAAAAATAGACATGGTTCTATACAGTTCGTCCCTGTAGATACTGTCATATGCGGCCTTGAAATCGATGAAAAGATGGTGGGTGTCGATTTGGTGTTCTTGGGTTTTTTTCCAGGATCTGCCGTAATGTGAATATTTGATCGACTGTGGACTTTCCTGATCTAAAACCACACTGATAAGGACCTATCAGGTTGTTGACGACGGGCTTTAGACGTTCACATATTACGGCAGAGAAGATTTTATAAGCGATGTTAAGTAGACTGATTCCTCTATAATTGGTGCAGTTTAGAGGGTCTCCTTTTTTCAGGATCGGGCAAACAATACTGAGGTTCCATTCATCGGGCATGCTTTTTTCCGACCATATCTTACAGATAAGTTGGTGCATGCTCCTAATCAACTTATTTCCAGCTGCTTTAAAGAGCTCGGCATTCAAGCCATCCGCTCCAGCGGCTTTGTTAGACTTCAGCTTAGATATAGCAATCTTTACTTCGTCTAAGTCGGGAGGACGGGATTGTTGGCTTTCGTCGTCTATGTTGAATGGATCATCCTGCCTGACAGCGGAATTCGGTTCGTCGTCGCCGTTATACAGTCTGCAGAAGTGGTCCTTCCATATCCTCAGCATTGACTGCGGTTCCACTATGATGTTTCCACTTTCGTCTTTGCAGCCTTCGGTTCTAGGTTTATGTACTTGTGAAAACTTTCGAACTTCATTTCTGCTTTTAAACCTCTCAACATCTTCGACCGCACGCTTCTCATGCTCTCTCTTTTTACTTCTGAGAAGTCGGTGTTCCTCTCGCCTCTTCTGCTCATAGAGCTCATGAGCAGCTCTCGTCCTTTTATGCAGCGCCGCCTTGCGTGCCTGTTGTTTGGCTGCATTTGCCTGCCGACATTCCTCATCAAACCAGGGGTTCCTTGTTGGTGGTCGCTTGAAACCCAGCACGTCAGAGGCGGCTTCTCTGATTGCGTCTTGGCAATGTTGCCACTGGTTTTCTATACATTGTGTTGGCGGCACAGAACTTCGAGAGAGGTTACTTGTAACTCGGTCGGAGAAGGATTTGGCGATCTCTTGCGATTGTAGCCGTTCGACGTTGTACCTTCTCCCAACATCTCCCTGTTTTGCCTTGGGCCTGGAAACCCGAAGTGCTACCTTGGCTACAACAAGGTAGTGGTCCGAGTCGATGTTAGCTCCTCGGAAAGTTCGGACATCCATGATGCTGGAAGCGTGTCTGGCGTCGATCGCAATATGGTCAATCTGGTTGACGGTAGATTGATCTGGAGATCTCCAAGTTCCTTTGTGGATGTTGAGGTGTGGAAAACGCGTACTGGCTACCATGACGTTTCGCCCCGCAGCAAAATCTATGAGCCTGAATCCGTTGTCGGAAGTGTTGTCGTGCAGGCTGTTTTTCCCGATTATTCCACCAAAGATGTCTTCCCTTCCTAGCTTGGCATTAAAATCGCCCAGGACAATTTTAATATCGTAGCTAGGACACTGCTCGTATGTTTTGTCTAAGAGCTCGAAGAACATATCTTTGGTGTTGTCATCCTTCTCATCTGTGGGGGCGTGCGCGCATATCAGGCTAATGTTGCCGAATTTATCCTTGATGCGGATGGTCATGAGGCGCTCGTTGATGCACCTATAGCTTAAGACTTGTTGCCTAAGTCTGGCTCCAATGACGAAGCCGCATCCAAATAAGCGCTGTTGGTTTTCTCGGTAGCAGTCACCATAGTAGATATCGCAGTTTTTCATCCTCTTTTTGCCCGGCCCATCCCATCGTATTTCCTGGATGGCGGTGATGTCTGCTTTATAGCAGTCTAGGGCCTCCGCTAATTCTTCGGCTGCACGTGGTCTGTTAAGGGACCTAACATTCCACGTGCATATCCGAAGTTCGTTGTCCTTAATTCGTTTGCGTTGGTTGTCAGCAGTAAATCCGTCCGTATCCGAGGCTTGTTGGTGCTTCGCAACTATAAGATTTTTAAGTGGTCAGGAAGTCACCCTGACGGCACAACCCCCAACCTGGAGGGCCAGATCCTTAGTATAACTCCAAAGACGGGGAGCCGGATAAACCGCTCCTTATAGGCCTGGGCTCCGAATAAGTCGTAGAAGCCCTATAAGGTGTTCACTAAGTAGTTCAGCCTTACTGGAACTGTAGACGCCACCGTTGATTCCATCTCGGGAATTCCTCCGCTGCCGTCTGGATAAGGAGAGGTGCCTTAGTGGACGCACCTCTCCCCCCCTCTCTCGTTTGCTGCCCCCAACAACTTTCCACTGGGGTTGGAACCCAAACTCCAGTTGAGGTACTAGGCACCCGATGTTCACCACGGGGAGGTGAGAGTAGGAGTTGATAGACAGAGGTTGGTTTTGAGAAAAACCTGTGGACGCTTGTGTCCTCTTGAATGCACATGTCTACCATTTGAACATCATACATATACATATAAATATAATAAATTGTTGTGATCATATTATTCTTCCTCCATCGGAATCATGCAAATCTTTTGCACCGGCCTGGTCAGTTGATTGGTCGCTGTTTGAATAACAACGCTTCGTACCAAACCATCCCTGCTTGGAATAAGTTGTGAAATCCTACCCATTGCCCATGCTGAAGGTGGGAAGTTTTCACTCTTTATGATGCATAGCTGTCCTATCCTGAGACCATATTTCTCCCTGCGCCATTTCTTCCTTTCATATAGAGTAGAAAGATATTCTTCTTTCCACCTAGCCCAAAAATGCTCGAACATCGTCTTCCGCTCTCTCCACAGCCTTAGCCCCTTCGTGTCTGGTAGCTCATTGGTCGCAAATGGCAATGGTAGCACAAGTGGTTCCCCTACCAGAAAGTGTCCCGGCGTTAACGCCTGCAAGTCGTTCGGGTCGTCACTCAACGGATGTAGCGGCCTTGAATTCAAAATTGCTTCTATACCTGTAAGTAGAGTTAGAAATTGTTCATATGCTAGTACCTTCATGCCTACGATCCTTGTCAAATGATATTTCATTGACTTCACCGCAGCTTCATAGATGCCACCTTGGTGTGGAGCCGCAGGTGTCATAAATTTCCATTCTGTACCTTTAAAATATAAATGTTCAAAAGTTTCCTTCACGAGCCAACGCTCTTTAGCCTTCCGTAATTCCTTCGCTGCACCAACAAAGGCTGTGCCATTATCACTATATAATCTTTGACACCTTCCCCTGCGCGCGATGAACCTTTCGTAACATGCAATGAAAGCATACGATGTAAGGTCCGAGACCAAATCAATATGCACTGCCCTAGTTTTAAGACAGACAAAAACAGAAACCCAACATTTCTGCTTTATAATTTGCTCTCCTGTCCTATTTATCATTTTTATATCGAAAGGACCTGCATAATCTACCCCTGTGTGCAAAAAAGCCTTTCCTGCAGTTACCCTCTCTGAGGGTAAGTCAGACATCAATTGCATTTCAAAGCGATGGTTGTATCTCACACAAACCACACACTTGTGCAAGAAATTCCTTAGCTCACTCCTAACCTTTGGTATCCAGAATCTCTGGCGTAAGTATTGCATCATAACTTGCACCCTGCCATGTTTTGTCACTCTATGAGCACTATCCATAATCAACCAAGCTAACCGCGAACCACACGGTACGATAGTAGGATGTCTTCTTTCATATTCCATCTCTGCTCTTTCCAACCTTCCTCCGACCCTTAAGATCTTTTTTCCATCCAAAATCGGTTTTAATGATTGGATCCTGCTCTTTTCAGAAAGACATTTGTCTTTCCCTATGCAAGAAATCTCCTTCTCATAATATTTTTCCTGTTCCTTCTTTAGTAGATAATCAATTGCTCCAATCTTCTCCTCAGAAGATGGTTGATACACTACTCCTGCGCAATCTTTCCTGTCTACCTTCTTTTCTAGTTTCCGTCGAGAGTATCTCGGTTTTCCTTCATCCCGCTTCCGTTTCTCTATCTTTTCTCTAGTAGCATGGACAAATCGGAATGTAAAACTTATTATATTAAGTGCCTTTTCCAAAGAGGATGCATACTCAATTATTGGAATCCCTTGTCCTGACCCCTTCACGTGTATAGATAATGGTTCTGTAAACCTCATTATCATGTGTACCTTCATTTCATCCCTCAGATCCCTTTTCAGATGACCAGGATGATCGCTGCTTTAAAAGCCACTCCGGACCATGCAGCCATAGATTGTTGTCAATTAACAAATGTGGTCGAACGCCCCTGCTCAAAAGATCTGCTGGGTTCTCCTTCGTACCAACATGCCTCCATCTTTTGACTTCCGTATTAGTCTGTATGGATGCAACCCGATTTGCCACAAATGTTTTTAAATCACATGGCAATTTGTTAATCCAATGCAATGTGACCAGCGAATCCGTCCAGAGATTATACTCCGCATCTTTCCATTCCATTGATTTCATAACCTCTACTACTAACCTTCATAGAAGCTCAGCCGCTGCTAGCTCCAATCTTGGAATGGTTATTGTCTTAAGAGGTGCGACACGCGTTTTTGCTGTCAAAAGACTAGCTGAAATTTGTCCGTTCGAACCTATAGTCCTTACGTAAATCACTGCCCCGTATGCTCTTTCAGACGCATCAAAAAAAACATGTATTTCCTTTCTTATACCTTGCGCTGTTCCTATCCATCTATCAATCTTAACCTTTTCTAAGAATTTTATTTCCTTCCATATATCTTCCCATCTGTTTTCTATTTCCTTCGGTAATCTCTCATCCCAGCCGACGTTTAGTCGCCATATATCTTGAATAAGAATTTTCCCTACTATCGTTACGGGTGCTATTAATCCATTAGGATCATAAAGCTGAGCCACGCAACTTACTATCTTCCTTTTTGTCATTACCTGCTCAGTCACTGGTGTTTTCACCACAAATGTGAACTGATCCTTTTCTAATAGCCATTTAATGCCTAATATTGAAGACTTCTCATCATCTTCAAACAAAATTGATTCCAGTTCTTCATAATTCATATTTCTTATTAACGCTTTGGAATTCGATTTCCATTTCCTGAGCTCAAACCCTGCACCCTTCAATGCTTGATCGATGTCTTTCGATAACTCGATCGCTTTTTGTTCAGAATCAGCACCTGTAGTGCAGTAATCCATATAGAAATCCTCAATTATAGCTCTGGCTGCATCGGGAAATTCATGTTCTGCATCTTTTGCACATTGTATCAATGCTCGAACAGCATTATGTGCGGAAGACGTCATGCCATAGGTGACTACTGTGAGCCAATATTCCCTAAACCTGTCATTGGGATTTTCCCTCCAAAAAATTCTTTGCAAGTCCCATTGTTCTCTTGCAACCTTCACCATGCGGAACATCATCTTGATGTCTGCACTTATTGCTACTCGATGCCTTCTGAAGCGCAGCAGAATCTCATGCAGATCCTTTTGTAACTTTTCACCTAACATTTGCACTTCGTTAAGCGAAATACCCTTCATTGTCCTGCAGCTAGCGTCGAATACGACTCTAAACTTTTTCGCAACACAGTGGTGCGGTATGTGGTATATTATTCTGCTGTGAGTCACACCAGTCACTGGTGTCATGTGACCCATCCTTTCATATTCCCTCATGAAATCAACATATTTTTGTTTTATTCCTAAATCATTCTGTAATTTCCTTTCCAAAGCTAAAAACCTTCGTTTTGCTATAAGTTCTGAGCTACCAATCTCCCCTGCTGATTTCTTTAAAGGAATTGTGACAATAAATCTACCAGAATCATCACGTGAATACGTATTGATGAAATTCTGTTCTACCTGTTCTTGCTCCTGTGATCTGTTTGACAACAATTCAATGTCATCCAACTGCCACAATCGTTTGAGGGATTCATGCAGTTGGTTATTATCTATTGCTATAATATTCAACCCCTGCTCTGTATTGCCTATTGCTTTCCTTCACTTTCTCCCAAAACAACCTTCCCAAACAATGTTTCAATGTACAATGCTTTACTTGCCTGTCTATCTAAAATGGACAGAAAAGATGCCGCCGCAAACCTGCAACCTAGCAACAGGTCCACGGGACCAGCCTTCCAAAACTCAGGGTCAGCGAACGGCCGCCCTACAATATCCATCTTTGGCATTTCCAAATCGTGTGTAGGCACAATCGGTTGCCATTTACTATCCTGCGGTAATATATAGACTTCTTGCTCTATTGCGTCCTGCGAATTAAACCATGGGCTTACCTTAAGCGCAGTTTTATATTTAATGTGAAAGGGTTCACCTTCCACTCCAATCAGCCTGCGTGTAACTGCTGTTTTACTAAGCGATAACCTGCCCTGCAACTGATGGCTTATTAGATTAGGCTGTGCACCGGTGTCAATAAGCGCACGTATGGGACCATATTTTTTGCCATCTAGTTCGACCCTCACCTGAGCCGTTGGCATCAGAGAGAACCTTCCCTCTAAACTACAATTAAAAGAACTCGAATAAGTTTTAATTTTACCTTTAATGACATTATTTCTTTTAAAATCATTCCAAGAATCAACCTCGTCTGATTCTGAGAAATCGTCCATCAAACTTGCTCCCAGCTTTTCACCATACGAGCACGGCCGTTTTGCAGGCCATGGCGCTAGTCAATCTGGCTTCTTCTTCATATCTACCTGTGGTAAATTTTTCCTTTTCCTGCTATCCTGTACGTTTAAGACTGTGGCCTCAGCCTTACCAAGCACCTTCATTGGGCACAACACGCTGTTATGCGCTGGCCTACCTGGACATTTCAGACAAGGCCCCTGAAAGCAATCACGTGCAACGTGTCCCGTCTTCAGGCAGTTTGTTCATAACTGCTTTTCATGGACGAAGTTCTGCCTTGCCCTTAGATTTAGGGCATTAAAGTGCGGACAACACCACAATAGATGTTCCATTGACCTGCATAAATGGCACGGCCGTTTTTTGACATCTGCTTGCTTCTGCTTGCTGCTTGGGGTGACCATGTTGCCCCGTCTGCTTAGGTCTACCTTTGGCACCTGCTGAACAACCTCCTTTCTTCTGTTGTCCATTGCACTTCCAAGCGCTTCAGCCCGCTTGCCCAGGAACAGACAGAATTCTTTCGCAGTCGGCAACTCGGTTGTGCGCGATTCTTCCCATCTGCAAGCTGTCTGCTGGTCCAGCTTCTCATGAACAATGATCATGTCCCAATTATCTACACCCTGCGCTGCCAGCTGCCTCATTGTTTCATGACAGGTGTTTGCCATCCTTTGAAGCTCCGTTGCCTTCGGGGTACTTTCGAGCATGGGCAGTCGAAAGAACTGCCTCAAAAGCTCCCTGCATGTAGCATATTTCTTATTATACACCTCTTCCATCCGCTTCCATGCCTCATAATAGTTTTGGTCAGAGAGCTGCCAGTATGCCAGAGAGCTGCGAGTATCCCTTCGCTTACTTGCATTTGCTGCCATGCTTCCTTCAGTGCCTCGAGTCTTACCTCGAGCTCTTCCAGCGACGACTCCTGAAATCCATCCATTTTTGTATATGACAGCATCCTGCTCACCGTGTGCCTACCTTTTTCGAATAAATACTCATGATTTGCACCTTCCATTTTACTCTGTGTTTTTCTTTTCTAAAAAAAAAGTGAAAAGTACACAAACGATATCGTCTCAATCCGATTGCAGCAGGTACTTAAAAAAAGAAATAAAAATATATTTCCCACTATGCAAATCGTCTGAGTTTTCTTAGGTGTCGTGCTACTATTTGTGCCGTTGCTGTTGCTTGTTATTATGTATTTTGTTTGTATTTGTTACCCCTAATAGAAAAGAAATTGGCGATCACAGAAGTACTCCGCAGTAGGTACTAAAAAAATATATTTCCCAGTATACGGATTTCTGTGATTGCCCTACAATAAAATATCAATTTTGTTGACGATTACCCCTACCTACATAAACCAAAAAAAAAAACAGATTCGTCTGTATTTATTTTTGCATCTTCTTATTCTGATAGTTGTGTGTTTTTTAAGATATTATAATTTTCATTTACCACCTGCCTTACCAGCTATAATTGGTTCAAATAAAATTTTAATTTATTTAACCCCTTTCTCTCATTTTATTTCCTCATTTTATTTCGTACTACTGTACTTTGAGTTCCTCCGGCTACCTGCATTCATGGCAACTCGTACTACTGTACTTTGAGTTCCTCCTGCTGCCTGCATTCATGGCAACTCGTACTACTGTACTTTGATTTCCTCCGGCTATCATATACTTCTCCTAACCCTCTTTCCACTCAGTCACACGTCTGCGCCTGAGTGCCTGCTTTTCCCTCCAAAATATACGCTTGGTATATACTACGCTCAACAATGTGTACATGCACCGTATTTTTCATTCCCTCGCACATGCGCACACACAGCGCTAGTCTACCTAACCATATACACACTATACACAATCTACTTGGCGTCTGGCGAAGGAGAAGAGAAGAAACTAAGAAAAAATAAATACAACCCGCCGCACAAGCAGATACACAACACAATTTGATGCAAAAGGAAGAAAAGAAAAACAATAACCACACACAGCACAGCACGGCACAAATGACAAATGTTTAAACCATAAATACCTTCTTTGGTATTTAGCGTATGTGTAAATGTTAATAATTGTTGTATTTTGTTGAAAAAAGTTGCGATAATTTGAACAATCACGACTGCGCGCACTGACTAAAAAACATCAACTGAAGAGAAGACTGAACAAAATTCCAGTTCAGAATTCATATACCTGCTTGCACATGACCCTTTATGTATTTATGATGGTAGTCACTCTGACTATTGCCATCTTCCTTCCTCCTTAGCCACGGCACATAGGCCAGTGGTTCCTTCGAGCTTGTGTTTGTTGTTTCAACAAACTGAAATCTTTCCAGGCGTACATTGTTTTTGCAATGCTGCTCAATTAAGATAAAACCGAAGGAAGGAGAAAAAATAGCGTTTCCATCATTCCAATATATTTTGTGAATGTATATAACGCTCCATGCTAGTGGACTGTACCTTTCGCATAAAATCAAATTACCTTCAAATTTGGTATACAAATATACGTAAATTTTGTTATACAAATATATTTAAATTCAGTGACCAATAAAATTCCTTACTATGTTTTGTAGCTTTGTACAAAACTTCCTTCCAGCACCTTCCTTGGTAAATTGGCACAACACGCTGCTTTTTCCGTTTTTTTTTTTGATTTTTTTTTTTTTTTTTAAACTTTATACCTTCCCGCACTGGTACTTATCCGGCTCTACATGGACCAAATGTATCGTAGCCCAGCTTACCTTTTATTAAAAAAACCTTCCGAATTAAAAAGAATAAAAACACAATGATTTTTAGAGTGGAAAAATATATAAAAAACCACTATCCATCTTTATTCCATTAAAACCTGCGACCGTCCTTCTTGCAACTTATATTAAGACTAAAAAAGCTTTCGTTCGCAGAACGAACGCCTTACCTTCGTTAAGTTATTTACTATATATTTTTATATAGGTTTTATTTACCTTCTATTTATTTCTGGAACCATCGACTGCTGAGGTTGTAAATCTCATGCAGTTCGATACAGTTGGTAAAAACTGATTTTGGACTCAAATATCTTTTCAAAACTTTGAGATATTGGCTTTAAATTTATTGGCGAAAATTTGAGATAATGGCTTCTAACTAATTTTAACATATAAGAAATATTGTTTTTAACATTCGGAAAAATTTTGAGGAAAATCGAATTGACAGTTTTTTTTACAAAAAATTAAAAACCTAAACTAAAGTAGGTAAAAATTGATTTTCGAGTCAAATATCATTTCAAAAATTAAAAAAATTGTCTTCAAACTTATTTTATTTCACAGAAAATATTGTTCTCGATATTCAGTAATTTTTTTTATAAAAATCCAAAAGTCCGTTTTTTAATAAAAAAAAGAATCTACAAAAAATAGTGCAAATTTGTTACAAATTGTTACATAAAGACAAACTTTTAAGCAAGACAAATCGACAGACGGGATGGAAGTTATCAGTGTTTGTCGCAACCCAGCGTCTTTTTATTTTTGTTTCAAAAATCATTAGAACGTTTTTTTTTTTTTTTTAATTAATTTTGGTGTGTAGTTTTAATTTTTGTAGGTTTTCCAGATATCAAAAAAGCGTTATTCTTCAATACACACATAACTACAATAATTTTGGAGGTACAATAATTATTTTTCGTTCGTAAAATATTTAAGCTTTAAAATATTGTTTTTAGATATTTTGATTTATGTATATAAAAAAACGTAAGTTGATTTTTATAACCAAGGTGTAACCATCACAATTTTGGGCTAGAATACAAACTTTTTGAAAGGAAAAAAGCTGTCAGTGTCAAAAAAAGAACTAGATTTTAAAAGAATCCAAGAGATGGCCCACACTTTATAATAATTTTTGTATATTTTGGTTGGAAATATAATCCAGAAGTTGTTCGAACTTCTAGGACTAGGAGTAAGACTTACCTAAATCTGTAAAATTTCGTTTTAAAAACGCATATTCAAAATATCTTTTTATAGAAACTGATTAAAAAGGTAATTTTAACATATAAATTAAAAATTAAAGTCTTTTTATGTGCTGAAACCTGAAACTATACAAGTCGAAAATGCAAACGACGAAAGTTTTTTAAAATGTTGATATCAGACTTTTTTTTGTTAAAGATGACGTTTTGGACAGTGTTTCTATGAAAACAAATATTTTATGAAAATTTTGCTCACACATGTCGTTGTGAAATGCCTCGATGATAGTCAATTATCACATTAGCCAATTCCCAGCCAGACCTTTCTTGAAATGTCCAGAGCTCCCTTGAAATTTCCAGACCAACTTTGATTTTTTAAGACCTCTTTTGGTATTTCAAGAACTCATTCGATTTAATGAGTGCTAAAGTTAAAGATGACGTTTTGGACAGTGTTTCTATGAAAAAAAAATATTTTATGAAAATTCTGCTAACACATGTCGTTGTGAAATGCCTCGATGATAGTCAATTATCACATTAGCCAATTCCCAGCCAGACCTTTCTTGAAATTTCCAGACCTCCCTTGAAATTTCCAGACCAGCTTTGATTTTTTAAGACCTCTTTTGGTATTTCAAGAACTCATTCGATATTTAAAGACCTCCCTTGAAACCCCCAGACATCCCTTGATATTTCAAGACCTCCCTTGATATTTCTAGACCTCTCTTGATTTTTAAAGATCTGCCTTGAAATCTCCAGACCTCCCTTGATATTCCCAGACCTACCTTGAAATCTTCAGACCTCCCTTGAAATCTCCAGACCTCCCTTGATTTTTCTAGGCCTACCTTGAAATCTCCAGACCTCCCTTGAAATCTCCAGACCAGACCTCCCTTGAAATCTCTAGACCTCCCTTGATTTTTCTAGACCTCCCTTGATTTGTCTAGACCTCCCTTGAAATCTCCAGACCTCCTCGGAATATGTAGCACACGAATTTTTGTTTTGCGATTGAGCTCACTTTTGGTAAATTGGATGGGTCAATATTACAAATTGTCGTATTTGGACAGTTGCTAATCTTCAAATTTAAATATTTATTCAAAAATATTTTGACAGTTATATCATTTTTGTTGCAATTTTCATCCTTCGAACTTCCAGGAGTAAGCTTTAAATTTACAAAATGTCGGTTTAAAAAATTAATTTTTTCTAATATATGTTTTAGGGCGCTTTTTCCATAATTTAATTTTGCCGGTCTTATATTTTTAATGTGTTGGAAATGTCAAATACAAATTTCAATGAAAATTTTAGCGCTTAAAATAATATGGCTAACGGCACCCTAAGTTCTTGGATATAAAATAAATGTTGGGTTCTACAAAAGTTACGCTTTATCGCTAGTCTTTTTTTTAAATTTCAAGAATTAGCCTTATTTCACTTTTTTAAACTGTATTAAAGCCAATTCCCAGCAACTGGTTTTGTTATATTTAAACACAGTGAAATAAAGCCAAATTGGTTTTGTTCCACTTTCAATAGTAAGGTTTGCCATAAATGCAAAGAAACTTTGCATATGTTCAACCTCTCACCTACCCCAAATCTAACCCTATAGTGTGCAAGGGGTTGCCTACCTTACATACCTTACCGTAAAAATATATTGGTCTTGTTTCTCAAAATGCTTTATTTCAATTTTTTTAAGTGTAATATGAAAATTGCCTTATATCACTCTTGTTTAGTGCAATAAGGACAACTTTTAAAAATTGGTCTTATTTCGCTTGGCCTTATTTCACGGCATCATTTTATTTATAAACTTCTTGCTTTTCTGCTAATATCTCGGAAATGACAAGAATCAAAGACAACAAAGTCAGAGACAATTTTGTGGACAATTTAATTTCTCCGCACCAAACCACAAAGATTTATAGATTTGTGAAATATTAGCTTTTGAATTTAACGATATTTTCTTAAATTCGGTTTGAAAATGTATAAATTCAATGCTACTAAAATTCCAACCTAACATTTTAAGCTCATTATTTTTGTTTGATATTTCGAACAAATTCTCCACATGGGAGCAAAAAAAACACCCTATAGTACATAACTGTAACGTGGCGTGATGGAAAGTGCGTAGGATTGTCATGCCAGAGGTCTTGTGGTCAATCCCTGTCTTTGCCATCTAAAGTTTTTTTCATGGGTCAAACCTCTTGCGAGGAATGGACAAATCCTTCAAGAGTAATTCTTGTCATGAAAAGTGCTTTCTAAAATTAGCCGTTCGGATAAAAAGTGTAGGTCTCCTCAATCCCAGCAATTATTACTTGAGAGTAATTTCTTTTAAATATATAATTGAAACAATTTTTAACAATAAATTCACAACATTCGGATTTTTTTTTTGTTGAAACTATTAAATTCAAAAAGTTCAAGGTGAATATTGTCAAGTGTTGTTTAAAGTCTCTTCTCAGATGTCTTTTAAATAGTCTGGTCTTGACGCGTCTCGCGACTTTTCATTTTTCAAAAAAATCAATCAATCAATTAAGAAATATTCTATAGAAATTTAAAGACCGTACCTTTATTACTCTCCGAAAAGGAGCCTTTTAAACAGATTTCGCTCACAGGTATACAATGCCTTATTTGGAACTTTTTCTGCAATAGCCTTGAAATTTTATGAGTGTACTCTTAAAACTTTCACATAAAGTAGGATACTTTTGTTTTTATTTATAATTTCAGCAGTTGAGAAGAATTGTTTTTTCACACTGCGATGCTAGTGCATAAGCCGCTCATCCTTAGTCGGTAAACACAGCTGTAGCATATCCTTTCAAAACAGCAGTTATTTAAGCAAATTTCTAACGGGTGATTTTTTTGAGGTTAGGATTTTCATGCTTTAGTATTTTACAGATCACGCGGGATTTCAGACATGGTGTCAAAGAGAAAGATGCTCAGTATGCTTTGACATTTCATCATGAATAGACTTACTAACGAGCAACGCTTGCAAATCATTGAATTTTATTACCAAAATCAGTGTTCGGTTCGAAATGTGTTTCGCGCTTTTTTATCGACAAATTTTGTTCAGCGATGAGGCTCATTTCTGGTTGAATGGCTACGTAAATAAGCAAAATTGCCGCATTTGGAGTGAAGAGCAACCAGAAGCCGTTCAAGAACTGCCCATGCATCCCGAAAAATGCACATTGGTTTGTACGCTGGTGGAATCATTGGACCGTATTTTTTCAAAGATGCTGTTGGACGCAAAGTTACGGTGAATGGCGATCGCTATCGTTCAATGCTAACAAACTTTTTGTTGCCAAAAATGGAAGAACTGAACTTGGTTGACATGTGGTTTCAACAAGATGGCGCTACATGCCACACAGCTCGCGATTCTATGGCCATTTTGAGGGAAAACTTCGGAGAACAATTCATCTCAAGGAATGGACCGGTAAGTTGGCCACCAAGATCATGCGATTTGACGCCTTTAGACTATTTTTTGTGGGGCTACGTCAAGTCTAAAGTCTACACAAATAAGCCAGCAACTATTCCAGCTTTGGAAGACAACATTTCCGAAGAAATTCGGGCTATTCCGGCCGAAATGCTCGAAAAAGTTACCCAAAATTGGACTTTCCGAATGGACCACCTAAGACGCAGCCGCGGTCAACATTTAAATGAAACTATCTTCAAAAAGTAAATGTCATGGACCAATCTAACGTTTCAAATAAAGAATCGATGAGATTTTGCAAATTTTATGCGTTTTTTTTTAAAAAAAAATTCTCAAGCTCTTAAAAAATCACCCGATATAAAGTTTTACCCATGATTGATCAAGTCATGGACTTCCTTCAAAATTCCTTTTTGTTAGCAGTTAGAGGACTCAAGAAAGCTATTTAACCTAAAATTGATGGACGAACTGGTATTGACTTAAGCTATCCGAAAATATCAAAATGTCTTCTATGAAAATGTAGCTATATGCGACGATAAACTAAAATCACATTTAAATACAAATATAAGGTCCTTTCAGTTATGTATAAGCCATGTTGCTGGATTAAACGAAGATATATCTCACAGGTGTTGAATTAATCAATATAAGCATTATGTGTGATTGGGTGCTTGCGGTTATAAGCCCATATTAAACATCAGCTCTGACAAAAACCTACATTATGTACTTGCATATGTGTCTATAAAAACATTGTGCTTATTGTCAGCAGAATATCAAACATTTTATTCAGAGATAATATCAAGATATTCATAATATAAAATAACCCAAAACTCACTCTTCATTGTGCGTAGCGTCGTCGTCATCGTGTGCTTACATAAGCAGAATTCATATTTTCACTCCACATAATCGAATTCAATTAATTTCCCAATTCCGCTGCGTCAAAAATCAGATCAGGTATATGTGATGTCCCTTTAGGAGTATAAAGCTATACAACGGACGTCACGTCACCACGGGCAAGCGTGGAAAATCCGGCCTGAATCGACAGGGTCTCGAACCGCTCTGCCATATCGACCGCCACCGCGCTATCAATGAGGGTGGTTAGTTCGACGGCCAGAAGCGCCTATACAACATGCCAAAACCATACCATAGCAGCGCAGAACAACGTCGCAGATAGCCAACATAACATACTATGCAAATTTAATCAAAAATAATTTTCCAACTGAATTTCCATATACGTACTCGACTGGTCCTGATCCTGATGGGTTTCTGGGTTATTATATGTTTGTTTCATAATTCACAACAAGAGGACATTGGCCGTGTTGCAATAAACGTTTCCATGCATTTATGATGCTGCTTCAATGCTTCATCGTATATTGACCGCTCCAACATAGCCATCGCCATCACCACTTGACCCAACTCTACTCGACGGCCGTCATGGAGATGAGCAATTCAAATGAATCGAGAACCGCTTGGTGCTGCTTATCTCTATCTGCGGATCGCCCGGGAGATTGCAGCTCCTCGCTATATCCTGTTTTGGTCCACCTTCTGGTCCTGTTCCTGGTCAAACTAGATGGCAGTTTTTGTTTTCGAAAATTTACCTATACTACGGCTACACCACTGAAACAGAAACAGATATACAGAAACAACCTGGCAAGTGGCGATAGAATAGGTATATCCTGGCAAACAGGTGCCAGTTCCAGTGCCACATAAAACCCGAGTTCTCGAAAGTTAATATCTGTGGCAAAGAATGGCGATCATCGCGGACACACATCTGGGTCCCACAACTATTTTCACATAAACATAATGTAATTTCGAGTGCGGCGTTCGAGTGGGAAACGCGGTTAACGGTGCCCGTCGCGACGCCTCCACCGCCGCACAGTGGCCCGTTTTGACTTTTTTGGTTGCAAAAATCATATCTCCTAAACGAATAAAGATATTGCTTTAATTTTTTTTTTATCTTGAAGGAAATTTCTAAGGCTATAAAAATTGTGACTTTCAAAAAAAACTGTTCACAGGGTGTTTCAGAAATTTGTGTTAAAATAAGAAGTTTTAGCAAAGGTCATAAACATAGCGGTATTTTAATATGCAATCGTCAAAATCATTTTTTTTAAGTAATCTGAGTGAATTGAAACAGTAGAGCAAAAAAAAAAACTGTTTACAGGGTGTTTCAGAAATTTGTGTTAAAATAAGAAGTTTTAACAAAGGTCATAAACATAGCGTTATTTTAATATGCAATCGTCAAAATCATTTTTTTAAGTAATCTGAGTGAATTGAAACAGTAGAGCAAAAAAAACTGTTTACAGGGTGTTTCAGAAATTTGTGTTAAAATTAAAAGTTTTAACAAAGGTGATAAACGTAGCGGTATTTTAATATGCAATCATCAAAATCAATTTTTTAAGTAATTTAGTGAATTGAAACAGTGGAGCAAAGAGAAAAAGAACCAATTCGAGTGAAACAGTGGGGAAAAAAGTATTTTTTTTTTAATTTTAAGGCATTTTTTTTTATTTTCCAGTATTCAAGAGTACATAATGTATTTTGGTTATACATATATCAAAAGTCAGTGTAAAAAGAAATAAAGACAAAACAAATTAATATATAAACACTAAATTTCTTGAAAACTGTCATCTAAGTCCGGGGAAATGTGAAATAAACTCATCATTTCTGGAGAGTATCGTTCTTTCAGATCTTTTTGGCTTCTCACATGCTTTAATGAAGAAATAAGTGGATCCGAAGAGGTTGCAAGCATGTTAAATAGGTCCTCATTCTGCCGAATCCTTGAAACTTTACACGTATTCTGATATCGATATTTCTTGTAGTCTTTATTTTTGCATTCCTGGGCTTCTTCTAACAGTTCTCCAAGTGGTAGTGATTGATATTCAATGATATTTTGACTATGAACCAATATTTTGTGTAGTGTAGGTGTGAGTAATTTTTCAGGATACTTTTGTTTTAAAAGCTCTGCAGTTTTTTTTGTATACTCCCCAAATTTAACTGCATTCACTACTTCTCTGCAATTTAAAACGTTCAATATTACTTTGAGCCTCATTATAACTTCTCCATTGACTCCAGTTATTCGAGCGGTTGCATCTGACTGTTCAAAAAATCTTCTTGCAGTGTTTCCGTCATTAGTGTTTCCAAACCCTTGCTTTGGTTTATCCACATCAAGGCCAAGCTCATTGCGAAAACGCCTTTGGATCTCTTGTTTTCTTCTTTTTTCCGCCTCCTTGGTCCCAACCGATTCATCAGTACGCAAGCTTCAAAATAAATTCCATGCATCTGTTTCTAGCGTGCAGTGGAGAGATTCCATATTCGTAATTATGTTCGTCCTCAATTGATTCATCTTTATTGAAATTCTTTTGTGTCCTTTTGCATATCGGACATGACCGCGTAGACTTTGTTTCCGTTAATTCGTTTAATACTCTTCCGTCTATCATAGTTAAAAAGAACTCGTGATTCACAGTAATAGTTGTTTCTTCATTAACTTTATATATTGTTGGTTGAATATCTGCTATTTGACTTTTAATATTATTGACTGTGGTATTTATGATGTCACTAGTCTCTTTAACATATTGGAACATAATGGGCCGACAGAAATGAACTGATGATGGGCGAGGGTTCCTCCAATGTTCACCATTTGTACTATTGAGTCGAAGTGGGACAACTGATGCCATGAACACGTGTGCGTCTGTTTCACCATCTGTTGTATTTATTTTTTGCTTGTAGGCACTTTGTCCAGATGATCCATCGCAGCCCCATTTACTCTGTAACGTTAGACTTCTTGGAAGTGCAATTATTTGACTCTCCGTTTTGCTTTCTATTAGCCGCATTGCTGTGTGATCCATCATGCTTTGAAGTTTCACTCTAGCTAATATTTCCGTGACTTCGCAGTTGTCGGGAACTGCTTCTTTTTTCGCAACTGTAATCATATTGTAGGATGGCAAGACATCTATGTTGTGATGTCTTAACGAAGTTCTCAGGATTTTATATTTTTCTTTTGAGAGTCCCAAATCCATAAACAAAGCTAATGCGTTCTCATTGGTGTATTTTATGGGATTGTGTTGGGGAGTGTGAATGCTTTCCTTGACTCTTTTGACACGAATTGGACTTGCAGAAGATATTGCCTGAATTATATCACTCTTCCCCTTTTCATGGGCCTTATTGTATCTTATACTCAAAGCTTCAGAGAGATTTTCTGTACATATCTCCTTTGTAGCTTTGATTATTTTTTGTTTTTTAGTAAATGTTGCGCACTCATTGACTGTCTTTCTTGGTCTTCCTCTCGATGTAGTTGGGAGATCACCCGCTTCTTCTGTTTGTCCGGTATTGATATGCAGAGATAAGGAAAGCCATTCTGCATTCTTTTTAAAGTTATTTCTCGATCTTTTGGCTGCTATCCATTTTCTATCAAGGTTGTAATAGAATTGTTTTAATATCTGTTTGATTGCATTTGCATCTGGTAGTTGGTATTCAATTTCCACGGCAGATATAAACTCATTGCAAGTGGTAACATTGACAAAAAGTTCAAACAAATCCTTATTCGGAATATCCATTTTAAATTGTTTTGAAAAATAAAAGCAACTGCTCGAACGCTCGTTTGAATTCTAAATGATTATTTTAGTCAAATGTTTCATATTTTTATACCTTAGAGTAAATACCTGCACTCAAGTCGCTTTAATCCTTATATTAATTATATTTAAAGACACCCCAATAAAACTACCTGTCTGTCTACCTGTATACTAACATATTCCAAAATCGTTTTATCCTTAAATCTTATCAATAAATTCTTAATCTTAATCCTTATCAATAAAAGTACCTGATCAAAATTCAATCGTACCCGAAAACAAATGCGTTATTTAAAATTTTATAACAGGATTAAAAAAATTAGTTCTAAAACTCTTGAAAATCTTATGTAATAAACAAAAAATAAAAATGATTTACCTTTTTAAAATCAAATCATCTTTTGTAAATCCACCACACACAAAACAAAGAAAACCATAAAAAAAAATTTCCATAAAAAAAGAGGGGAAAAAAATGACTGACTTCATCACTTCAAATCTCCCTAGCTCAGTTCGATGCAAAATGACGCAGTTGATCTTTTGGATTTATGTAAAGGAATATATAAGGATTCTGAATCAGTTGAGATCTTAGCACCACTCGTTGAACCTTTTTTTTCTATCCAATTTGAAGTCGAAAAAGTGTGCAAAAAGTAGTGTTTCCAAAAAAATTAAATTAAACAATTAAAAAATTTTTTTTGTTTTTTTTTTGTTTTAACTACCGATCTAAATAATGGCAAAGCATATCATAAAAACAAAAACGAAAAGCGTTTGGAAGCCCTTTTTCTAGTTTTTTCATTCAAAGTTAAGAAAAAAAATAAAAAAATAAAAAAAAATGATCATCATAAAAAATGTTCAACTTTGGCCTGCTCTATAAGGCACACCAATAACCCAAATTGAATATTTTTTTCGATTACTCAAGCTCCAAATATTTGTGAGTCCAGTGAACTAAAAAGTTTTGCATTATAGACCCACTCGAAAAATGAATATTGCAAGCAGTTTTGCATAAACGGGCCACTGTGCGCCGTGCCGCCTCACCATTTGCTTCTACCACTGCAATTGCAATTAAAAATGCAAATGAGAACGAGAATAGCATCAACTCTTCCGTCGTGCGTCGTCCTTCGTCTCCGGTATATGATGTGGAGTATCTGAAATAATATCCTGTACCACTATAGGTATTGCCATCCCAATGCAATGCAACACAATTGAAAACTGTGTATGGAACTATTGTGGTTCTGAATGGACAGTGGACCAGTAGTGCTAGTGCAGTCCCGTTGGCATGATGGAGGGATTAATGAAGAGCTCCCTCGCTGATGCTGATGTCGAAGTCCTTGTTGTCCAGATGTAATATTTGTTGAAATTGTTTTATTATTATTTAATTTCACGCCTTGACTATGAATATTAATGCCGTGGAATTACACATTGATGGAGCTGTTTTTCATCATCAGGTTGAAGTTGAATTTGAATTTGAAGCTGAAGCTGAAGCTGGAAACTTGAGGCTGAGGTTGAGGTTGAAGGGGATTTGTTTGAATATACTCGTACCTAAGGTATAGTACAGAATATAGTGTTTTTGTGATGAGGTGTCAGTTCAGTTTTTGTTATTTTCAAAAACAACTGAATTACTATTAGCTTTTGAATATGAATAACATGTAAATTTAAATGGATTTAGGTTTGTCTGGTGAAATTTAGTTTAGGTAACATACTATAATCCACATGGTGTGAGAATATGGAACATAATATAACTGAGTTAAAGGAAACACTCATTTTATTCATGATGGATTTTGAAAAATTTTGCAGACAAAATTAAATGGATCAAAACTTAATAAAACTAACAAATTTAAATAAGCTTGAGAGTTGCGTATTGCAGTTTTAGATAGAGATTTATTAAATAAGTTTAATTTGTGTAATTTATAAAAGTTTATCTGTGTGCAGTACATGTCAGACAAATAATTTGAACCTATTCTTTAATAAGCCAAGTATTGACTGCATATACAAAAACTAGCTCAATGCACTGAAATGATGAATAGTTCAATTTGAAAATTATGTAAGGAATCCATCTCCATTGAATATTTCTGATAATTACTGGTATTTCTACCACTTTTTGGTGTTCATGAAAATCTACCACCTAAAAAGCAAATTCTACCACTTTTTGCAACTCACCGTTCACCTATCATTAAACTCTACTTTTTTAATATTTATAGTATATGTATTTAAATTTTTTGTCAATAAATCTTAAAATTATAAACGAGTTAAATAAAATATTTCAATCTGAGAACACAAAAATACACTTGATATTCGAAAGTATGACTACATTAAAATTAAATTTAATGAAAAATTTTGTAAAACCAGAAAATATTAATGTAAACATAAATATAAAAAACAGTGAAAACTACGAGTATTTACCTTATTCTCAAATGTATTTTGGCCTTTACTTTGAAAGGTACTTACTTGCAAATGATATTGTTGAACAAGATGTAATGCAACTACGAAAAGTTATGTGCAGCTATTATATTGAATTATGTGTTCAAATTGGAGAAAGGTTTAACCTTTCAAACGATGAACTAAATTTTTTTAAATATTTAAACCCGAAAAATATCATTGATGGAACAATAGCCGCGTTTTATTATCATCATGATCTGATCCGGATCTTGGGTTTACATGCATTACAACAACAACACAAGATCCAGCTTTGTGTTTGGATCTCAATTTGAGATCCAAAACTTAATTCCTTTTTCATAACAAGGAGCGCTTTATCATTGTAATTTCACATGTAAATGTTGGTATCATTGCAAACAAATTAAATAAAACCTGTATTGCCATATAAACATTTCCATTTGACTGAAATAAAATATTTTTTAAATAGAAAGCGAGAAGCTTTATATTTATTTATTTGGTATATAATCCATGAAATAATTAGATATTTTAACAAAACTAGATATTAATTGGTGAAATTAAAATAATTAAGTCCAAAAAAATGTATATTTGACATAATTTATGGGTATTGTTTTCCCCCAAAAAAAGAAGGAACAAAAAAAATCATTGAGCAAAATGTTCTATGGGCAACCCTGCTTTAAATGTCAAAAAATATAAATACAATCGTGAAAGCTGCAGCACAACTGGGATAGAAGATATTCAAATAAATTGTTAGTAATCTCTAAATTAAATTATTTAAGTGTCACATTTATTAAAAGGTCAAAAAGAATCTGTACTACATGTGAGACCAAAGCGTTCCTGGATGCTTAGAGTTTGAGAGTGCAATGGTGATTTGCAGAAACATTTTCAAAAGTTGTGGAGCTTCCATTTTCGGTATGTGTTTTTATTTTGTGCTTTGTAATGTCACTTTTGAAAGAACGAATTTGACACTGCTACCAAACTTTAAATAACAAAAAATATGATGATCCAATGCTGTTTTATTATCATGATCTGATCCGGATCAGATCATGGTGATAATAAAACACGGCTAATGCCATCAATTTTAGGTCTCACGAAACATTTTTCACCAACTATAAATAACTGAGAACTAGAGTTAATTAATAATGAGTGGAGAAAATTAATTGGAGAAAATCAATTACTCCAAGTTTTTAAAACTGATGACATTGTTTCACAATGGCTTTTGATAAAAAACTTAAAAGACGGAATGGACAATTTAATTTTTGAAAACATATCTTCTTATATGTTGAAACTTTGTTGCTTACCGCATAGCAGCGCTATTTTCAGATTTAAAAAAATATAAAAAATGAAAAAAGAAATAAATTAAAAACTACAACCGTTTACAACATTTTGGCTGCAAGGGCAATTTCAGTAAATTTTCAGAATTTTAATCCTCCGAAAGCATTACTGAAATATGCTTCAAAATTTAAATTTTCCGGCGGTCTATATAGCAAAAAATAATTTTAAGTTTTTCTAACTAATTTAATTTAATTGTGAATTATGATATTTAAAACTGAAAGAACTGAATTATTGTTTATTTAATTTTTTATATTTTTAATAAGTTATTGAATATAAGATTTACTACATAAAAATGGGTTTTAATTTCTACCACTTTTCTACCACCTTTTTGACATCATTTCTACCACTCTTTTGCTTCTGTGAGGTCCCAACACTGCTGCAGACGGCCAACTATCGGCCGACTGATTAATCAGTATTGGCGCATACACGCCTGCGCATACATGACGATTGTTTAGTCGGCCGATAGTTCAGTTCGCTCTGGGTTTTGGCGTCGTGTGAGTGTATTTTGAATATAGCGTCGCCCAAATCACAATTGTTGATTGTAGAATAGTCGGCCGGCTGTTGGATAGTCTGCGCCCTGTTCACCAACCAAACTGATTAGTTGGCTCGGTGTGCGCACTTTCCGCCCAACCCGACTAAACTATCGGCCGATAAAAAGTCTGCAGTCTGTGGGGGCTCTAAGCACTTAACTTCCTTGAAAATAAAATATGAGAACCTATGATGTCTATGGATTGTCTTGATCTAAACTATTTACAGGATAAAGCCTAATAGGGTGTTTTCTGAAATGTCTACCAGTTCTTCAATATTATTAAAGAATTTTCTGCCTGAGAGTATGTTTCTAATTTGTCATAGTGCTGGGCTGTGGCATAAGAAGTGGGCTGTATCTTCTTCCTGCTCTTCCTCATATTTGCAGCCTTTACACATGTCATTGTTAGTAAGCCGTATTTTATTGTATGGTAACCCAATCGGTTGTACAGTGTACACGCAATTGTAGAGATTTTTTGTCTAAGTGCATAATCGAACGTAATCAATTTAGCCCAAAATTTCCTGGCTGTAGCACAGGTTTCGAGGCATTCCCATTTTTCATTGGTTTAATGACCTATTTAAGTTTACGTGAGCCTATATGAGATTGGCAAGATTTGTTCCTGTTCTCGCCAGCCCATCAGCTTTTTCGTTTCCAGGCACATCACTTTGACCAATTCGAGTCTTATGTTTTGCTGTGAGCTAAGTTAGTTCTTAGCGATAGTAATTTAGAAGCTTCTATTTGATTACTGTCGCAGAAATCAATTTTATTGGTGCTTGGCTATCAATAACAATGGTGATATTAGCTCGTTATTAGCGCCATCTTTGAAACCTGTTATGCAGCGTTTGGCACTGCCAATACCTCGGCTTAAAAGACACTGATTTGATTGGAAAGTCTGAAAGAGCTGGCAATATTGAGTGCTTCAGAAAAGAAACCTGTACCTACTTCCGCATCCGTTTTTAAAACTTATATTTTTTGCACGCTGGGGATTACAGGGATAGCTTTAATGATGATGTATAACTTTTTAAAATAAGTTGTGTCAAACTACACTCTTTGAGTTGAAATCCTGAACGTGAAAAAATTCTAGCTGCTGATATCTATATATGTAAAAACATTTTCAATGCAAAAGTTAAACTAATGGATTTTTCAATTGGCGCGGGTAGATTTGTGTACCCTGTGGTGGCCATTTTGTGTTCATGACATCTGTCAAATTATTTGTTTTTTATTCAGTTATGTTAAGGCCAAATCATCATGGCAAGTTACACGATTGAACAGCACGTTCAAATGATAAAACTTTATTATCAAAATTAGTGTTCGTTAACGCAAACGGTTTTCGGTAGACGTGGTGGCCCTTCGCAGTCGACTTATCAACGTTTGGTGGCCAAATTTGAAACGACCGGTTCAGTAAACAATCAGCCAACACCCGTACCTTCAAGGAACGCAAGATCGGCCGAGAACATCGCCAAGGTTCGTGAAAGTGTACAGCCGAACCCGAGGCAGTCTAATTTTCGCCGTACTTAGGATCTCGTCCTTTCGCAGACTTCAACTTGGCGAATTTTGTGTCGAGACTTGGGCCTACATCCGTGTAAGATGCAACTGACCCAGGAGCTCAAATGACCATAGACAAAGCCGTTTGTTCGCTGACTGGGCTTCTTATCGTTTGGAGAGGACCCCAATTTTCGCCGAAAAATCATATTTAGTGACGAGGCTCATTTTTGGCTGAATAGCTGTGTTAATAAGCAAAATTGCCGTATATGGGACGAAACCAACCCACGCGAGGTTTAATAGGTGATATTGCATACTCAAAAAGCTACCGTTTTATGTGGATTTTGGGCATTATATCACCAAACCAGTAAGTCTTGAAGCTTCGGAAAGATGTAGTGATAAAAAGTTTAAGCCTAAACTACACATTCAATTTCTTGCTGACGAATATTGCTCCTAATTTTTGTTCTGTTCATTTCGTTATTTTCGACTAAAATTTTTCAAAATTTGGAATGAAATGTAAACAAAAACATTTAAAACTACGGTCTAATTTCTATTAAGTTTTAAAAACAAAATACCACTTTACTGATGAAGCTATTAAAATCCCATTCTTTTTCTTTACAACCATTCCGTTTTTATCTAATGTTTATGTAGAGCTAAATGAACACAAATACAAAACTATAGGTCCTTTATACAAAAAGGTGGTAGGTATAGGAAGTAGGTATAAAACAATTTCTACCGAGATTTTTCTATGCAAATATTATGTATAGGTTAGGTATGCAAATCTACCCCTGGATATTGTATCTACTCAACCTATAGCTAAGCTAGTATAAGGTATAACCCTAAACGTAACCCCTTCTATTTCTGCATTCATGTATATACACCCGTATTCTTAACACGGACCGCAAAAGATTGCCACATTAAAAATCGTCACAGGTGTAAGAAAATCCCAGCATTACGACACTTTGAGCCCGAAAACTATACTCGTAACGTAGGTACATAGCACATAAAGTGTAACCTTTAGCAAAAGAACTATACATGAGTACACAACACCAACGATAACTACTTGTGTACCTACGTTACAACAGCATATACCAACCTAAATTTCTATACTAGGCTACCCTAGCCTAGACTCTACCCCCAAACACCTATACCTATAACGCCTAGGAAATTCTATCACAGCAAGTTTTATGTCGTTATTTCACTTTTTTCTTTTTGTTTAAGCAACTACAGGAAATACCTTCAAACCAACAAGGACACAGTCACAGTGTGAGGATAACGAACGAAGAAAAAAAGAACATGGACGGCTAAAACACATCGTGTGTCCCAAGTCCCAATCTCAACTCTATCCGTATATTCACACAACAAATGCTGGCATGGGACACAACGTTAACATCTCTCCGCTTTCAATTTGCTCAATTTGCATCGGAAATTATGTAAATATCAGAGAGGCAAGTCGCAAGTGGAGATCTGAGCGCCAGTTAAAGCCATTCCAATGCCACTGCTGTGACACTCAACACTCGTTCCTTAACAAAGGCGTACACAACAACCCCAAACTATATATAAGAAATACCTAACTACGCGCCCGGTACCGGTATTAGCATTAGCAAAACAAACTTTTCCATTTTCCCAGAAATTTGCATGTAGATAGTGCGGTGCGATTTCGGGGAATGACTCGCATCTAGAGGCTCAACCGGGATGGGCTGTGCCGGGCGCCGCGTCGGGCCGACTTGTGGCACAGGCAGCTTGAACGAACATTAGGTACATACATCCGTTCCGTATAGGGATACCGTCAGGCAGGTTCATCCCTTGCATGGATATGTATGTATGTGAGAAAATATTGTTCGAATCCCTCTCCCCCCCCCTCCGTAGGACACATAAGATCACCTCTTGCCTGTTGGCGTGGAAAAGAACAAATTTGTGAGTTATAACGAACGCCAACAACAGCATCAGAGGCGGTGAGCGGCGGAGGATGATGGTGAATGTGGTGCGAATGTCTTATTTAGTTTCTCATATTTTTGCTGTATCAAGCGAAATGGTTATTAGGACTTGAAGCCTCAGGCCTTAAGAAACTTTTCATCAAACCATTGAGGAAGACAGGGAATAAAGATGTGAGACTATAATCTACATGTACCTGGCGGATTCTAGAGTTAATATAGATAGAACTGTTCAATCATGGGAATCATGTTTTCTAAGGAAAAAGATGATAGCGCACCGAATCAATTTTCAGAAGAATCTTTTTCGTCAGAAAATATTCAACCGCAATGGAAAAACTCAGTGGGGTCGATGGTCGGTCAGGCAATTTTTTGTTTATGTTTGAAATAAGAAAATGAATTATGAATTTCGGTGCCACCATTTCAAGGTAGATTGTGAAGATCTGAATTTAATGAGCGTATCATACGCTGCCGTTCATCCGAAGTACAAGGATGTGAATTAAGAAACGAATATGAAAAGCTGAGGGTTTTATCATGAGCAAAATTGTTCAATGGATTAGAAGTCATAGACAATAGATGGTTTATAAATACAAGGAAACAGAGTCAGAGATAATGCGGAACCCTGGGGAACACCAGCATTTAATTTTTGAGTTCCAAGCTTAAAACCTTCCAATACTAACTGGTATAGAATCGTTAGAAAGGATATTTCGAAGAAGAAATTCTTCAAAAGCCAGAGACACCCACTTATTAAGAGATCTTCATAAGAAGCTGTATCCAACGCTTTTTAAATATCAAGTGCAATAATCTTACTATCTCCAAAAAGATGTAAAGATTTGTTCCACTGTTCGATGAGATGAACCATGAGATCACCAGTGGACCTATTGCTGCGGAATCCGTACTCTCGTTCATTAAGAAGCCTTCGACGTAAAGGACGTAAGTGCAATCGGTCGGTAATTAGAGAGCTAGGAAGATTCGACATTTTTGGGGATGGGCTGGACAATTGCTGTTTTCCATCCGAAGAAGAACATCTCTTCAGAATAATAGCGGGGATACCATCCGGACCAGCGGATTTACGAATGTTGAGATCTTTGACAACTCTCGCCACAGTTCGAGTACGAAAAAAGATTGGTCCCATAGAATCATTTACGCGTTCAAGAACTGGGGGAGCCATCGCACTATCTGGTAATGTGGAACCTTAGGCGAACTGCCTTGCAAACAAGTTAGCTTTATCAAAAGAGCTAACTAAAGAAGTGTCATCGACAATAAGCGTAGGAACCGAGGAAGAGGAAGAATTCCTCATATTTTTTACGAATGACAAAAAATTCTGGGAAGGTGACCTCACCCAACTCGGAGCGCGAAACTGGAGACATCTAGCTAGGGACCGAGCTAGATGGAGAAGTTTGTTGGGTGAGGCCCTAGTTCACACAGGACTGTAGCGCCACCTTAAGTAAGTAAGTAAGAACAAAATTCTTACTGCCTTTGGGACATTGCCTAGTAGAGGCGTCAATACACTAATTGCGTATTTATCAGGATCAGAAGTGAGAAACAAGTCAAGTTTATTTTCTGCTCGGCCGTAAACGTCTTATATTCGAGTAGTCTCACTGACAAGCTGAGTAAGATGGTTAAACTCAGCAAAAAGCTCAGCACACATTCCTTTCGGTTGTTGTCTGGCCCTAATTTAGAAGCCACGAAGAATTGTGAAAATTGAAATCGCCCGTAATAACGATTTCAGTGTGAGGATACATCAGGGAGACAATTCTTTGGATGGGAGTCAGACAGAGCAACAAATTCCTGAGAGGTCGGAACTCTGTCCAGGTTTGGGCTCCGATAAAGAAAACAATAGTGAATGATGTGCCTTTAGTGCCAAAACAGCTGGCCTGTTCAAACCAGTATGGAAGTACGCCGAATGAAAACTTGTGAATGGAGATTGCATAATTTAAAGTCTAAGAGTGAAGTCAATGAATGCAATCTAATCATTTAAGTCATTAATGATTGCATTCAAATTGCTAGTATAGAAAAAAAGTTATTTAACCTGATCCTCCGCTTATCCAATGGTGCGGTTCCACTGTTCAGGTCCACGTATGACCATACCACCATCCTTCCAAGTGTGGGTTCAACATTATATCGTCAAATAATATGCAAACGTTTGCTTTAATGTCATTCTATTTCCATCAAAATTATTTGCAAGTTTTTTGTATTCTTTGTCTTTTGTTGAAATGGGACAAGACTATAACTTCTAATCCATATACCTTTGGGGCATGCACCATCGAACGAGCCAATTTATATTCTGATGAATACTCCGCACGCATTCGCATAAAAATGTGTCCATCAGAGTTAGTTCGAAGGGGGCGGGGAATGAGAAAACTTTTGCGATTTCATTTCATTTTATATCACAAAAAATTTCCACAGGAGACCTCCAATTTTTTCGAGATGAGATGTCCCTGTCCCTGGTGTTGGTCCGTTCGACGCTTCCGAGGACAAACCGGACGGATATAGGATGGTGTTTGTCATAGTTCAACCCAACAAAGGCGGCGGCGGCGGCGGGTTGAGGATAAAAAGGCATCATAGAGATGGACAGAAGAGTATATTTAGATACGAGAGGGATGGGAACTAGAATTGAATTGGCATACCGCTGCAGGGGTGGGAAGGTGAGGGTATAAGGTTTAAGCGGAAGTAAGGAAGAGGTGTGAATGTGGATTAGCTCGTGGAAAAATGGTTATTTTAGTATGCAAATGGCCACCGATTGCTCCCTTTTTTTTATCAATTCCGATCCCTTTTTCGGGATGATGATGGAGAAGGGCGAATACAATGGAATATCAAGCATAGGTATAAAGGATAGGTAAGGTAGGTATTGGTTTTAGGCAGGTAGGTATAGGTGAGGTACTCAGCTGAGAGGACCGTGTGGGCATATTACTAATTTGCATTTTTTCCAATTGACACATGGCCTTTGCGGAGGATGGACCAAAGGAATGAGGACAAAATATGAAGAGAAAGGTAAAAACAAATCATTAAGGACTTTTTTTTTGTTCAAAGTTATTGTCATTCGATTTCCCCCTAGGGGGTATTCCAAACGACAAAAGAGGTTATGTTTTTTTTATTTTTAGTTAGCAACCATGCAAAGCGTTATTGATTTTCATTTGGAAATGGCAGTTTCAGGCAATGTTGATGATGATGACGATGGGCGATGATGGTAATGGTAAATATTTACGTTACCTTTTTTGGTGAAATTCAAATTTGGAAGGTTCATTCTCTTATCATGATGTGTATAGTCAAATGATGGTTTTGAGTTAGTTTTTTTTTCTTGTATGCTATTTTTTGTTTTGCATATTTGGAAAGGAAGGGACGACGCACGTTCTCCAATGAACATTCAATATTTGTTCTGGTCCTTTCGATTGTTTTTTGTATTTTTCTTTAAGTTGTGTTATGTTGTTGTCTTTTCTTCTTAATATGTAGCAATAACAGGACTACAGAAGGGAGTGAGAAATTTTGAAAATTTTGAATTAATAAAAACATGGAAATCTTTGTATTTTCAAGTTTATCTTGTTTTCTAGATAAGAGGAGATTAGAACAAGAGTTTTCCAATAAGAGGTTTTATTTTGAATAGGTTATTAGCCAATTTAGGGGATCTCTATAGTTTTTTCAGACTCCAGTTCAGATATGATAAATAGTGTTATTCTCATTCGTTCTGTTTAATTTATTCCGAATGGGGTTAAAATTATCAAGCCCAAAGCTAAGTCATGGATCGATTTGAGCTACAAAGAAGTTGTAACGAGAAAGACGTGAGCTTCTTATGTTTTAGAGCCAACCCAACCGAGAAAAAAAAAAAGAAAAGGTATTTGAAGGACAAAATGTTTTCATGACCAAAATTACGGCAAAGGTAGAGAAATATCACAAAAGGCAGTAAATATTTTTGGTCGTTCGTAAAAACCATGAGAAATTCTTCTTCTAGCCGACATTATTGTCAATGAAACTCCTTTGTATTGAGAAAGCTTCTTTCTTGCCTGATAGTGTCATGGCTCTCCCAGTTCTTGATCATGTTAATGTTAGGAAACCAATTTTTTCATATTTATATTAATGGTGAGAGTCTTGAGATCTTAACATATACAAATCCGTTTGTAGGGGTGGTATTTATACTCTCAAGAGGTGTTCTTCCAAGGTAGAAAAACCACTGCATAAGCTTTTTCATCTATCCTATTCTTCTTAGCATGTTCCGATTATATTGGAAAACATATTTTGGTCAGCCAAACAACAACAGAGGTAAACCTGCTTCTCCCACTAATTATCCACCGATAGCACTAATGTCTATTCTTTATGAAATATCTTCACCGGAAGTACGGGTTTTCGTAAAAATAGATCCACTGTTGATCTCATGGTTCATCTCACCGAACAGTGGAACAAATTTGTACATCGTTTTGGAGAAATTAAGATTATTGCACTTTTTTTTTTTTTTCTCGAACATGATTGCTTTCGGTATCGATACCGATTTCCTCATTTATGTAAATGATCTCCTGTCTGCAGCTTTTTATGGAATAAAATATTTTGCTAAAATAACTATGTTATACGGTATTGATAAGGGTGACGTTAAAATGACGATGTCGTGATACGTGCCGCAAAAGCAACAAAAAATTGCAACTTTGCTAGAAAACCAACCTTGGTATTTTTGAAAGAGGTGATCACATTTAGCCATGCAAGTTTTGCATGTAATACATTTAAATTTTTTTCTTTAAGGCCACGAAAAATAAAGGTTATAATTCAAAATCAATTTAAGGCCTAAGAGAAAGATTTCATCAAGTTTACGAGGACATACAGTAAAATGTGCGAATTGGTCATGTTCGTAAAAGGTATATGATACTGGAACGGTTTCATTCGTTTCGTTGTCATTTGACTTATATCGTGCTAATGGCTATTCTTTCTCTTTAAAATAAAATAAATATTAAATGATTTCTTTAAGAAAGTAATATTTACTTTTAATATCAAAATAAAACCTCTTATTGAAAACCTTATATGTTAATTTTTGATTTTAGAGAGTTTTCTGGTAAAAATCCTTCCTAGACTTGAAACATTTGGTTTTGATTTAAAAAAACATCTTATGTGGACAATAAAACTGAATTGATGGATATTAAAGAATAGAAATAAGACATATTTCTGCACCTCGGAAACAGGAACAAAGCTCATTAAAACCAAACACCAATTTTTTGTAAGTCTTCTTAATAAAGTTTGGTATCACTTTTAATATTGATAGCTTTTAATAAGCCTTTGTTCTTATCAACAATGACGTTTTCTTTAGACAGTGGGATAGGACTGGGCACTCTTGTATAATTGTATATCCAAGGAACTTTGATTATCAGGGACGTTGGAACGTCCCATTTACGAGTGTATACCCCCATGTTAACCTCCATATCGTTATGCTTTTTGTCAAAGAAAGAAGAACGTATGTGTAGCAAAATGGCTCTGAAAACCTCAATCAATTTTAAGAACTTGAAATTAAACACACAAAAATAAACATTTTCAGAAAGAAATTTTAGAAAGCCACAAAATTTTAATGGCTTATATCTACCCACATAATCCTAATGCCAAAAAAAATTGTGTTTATGAAAATTTTAAACTCAATCAGAGCGAAAAGCCATTGACCGCATTTTAAAAAATATGTATTTTGCATCCTAATGAATTATTATTATTAGGTCACACATAGACCTCGAGGTTATATTTTATATTTTAGATCATTAAAAAATAAATTACATATGCACATATATTCAGCCTCGTATAACATACCGCCATTTCATAATAAATGAAACATAAAAACACAAAAACAAAATAATCAATAAACAACCCAATATGTTAACTTGTTCATTCGTCCTTAAAAGTGTCAGTTCTCTATAGAATTTATAAGCTTCCATTTTGCTGCTCGTATATAGAAACCTCTTTCATATGTACTTATACATACATATACATACCCTTACCTTCTTTGAAAAGACGAAAGAAACTTTATCCCGCATAATCGACCAAAAACAATCTTTCGCTCCACTACTTGCCAACCTATAGATACTTGGATATCTAAATGTATATTTTATTTACCTTATAACTATCTATCTACTTTATTTGCATCCCACCTGAGGAATTCTCATACACAAATCACATCCAATTTTTTGTTAACCTGACCTCCCTACCCATCCCAAGCCCATTCTCCGATATATGGACGATCCCACATCAGTCCCGGTCTATTGCCCTTCGTAACTATGCATGAAATAGGTGTTGTTTTATGTCCTTTGAGAATAATCCTTCAAACTCACACCCAAAAATAAAATATAATAATCTTATATACATACATATATCTATGCACTCTCTCACTCTCTAAAGGTTACACATCCTTAAAGTTTCAGCTTTATGCTCTTGGTCTTCTACAATTCTACATACATCATGCCATGATGGTTCGTAACATACCTATGTACATACCTCTACGTCTACACTTTACCTTTAATAATATGTATTTAGATGGTCTGTGTTTTAGGTTGAAAATTTCCATACCATTAGACTAACTGAACTGGGCCTATTCGTCTTGCCTAATCTCCATGAGTATATCAGTTTAGAAAGGAGCTGGCCCAAACTGCCCTTTGCTCCTGTTTAAAGATAGGTATATTACATATGTCTAGGTACTGTTTTGCTGTATACATTCACTTTCTTATTGTTGCAAAAAATTACCTACATTGGGAATAAATCCTTGCGTATTTCACTTTCTTCGTAGTCGTCCTTTTTACGATCAACATTGTTTAAACTATCATAATTTATGTGCTGCGTTAGCGTGGTCAGGCCCTGCCTCATCCATACAACAAACAAAAATACTAAAAAAACCAACTGTGGATTTTTCTTCAATATTGGCAACATAACATACCGCCACTTAACATACCTCCTAAAAACCAGGGCGACTAATGTCTGCCATTTCCACCTGAATTTTGCAACTGAATTGTGTATATTTTTCGTTTATTTTTGTCTTCAAACTACATACATACTTTAGTTGTAGTCCTGTAAGTTTCACAACACACATATCCTTAAAAATTAAGGAAATTTTATATGAGGGGAAAACTTTTCAGACGACACAAATGACTATAAAATAGTCTAATATTTGTGTGAAGTGGCAGTGTCAGGTTGCATGAGTAGGTACTTTCGTTAATACTTTAAAGTTCAAGTTTTGTGTTCGTACAAAAATAAAATTTCATGATTTGTTCAACTTTTTTTGAGGAGAGTTGATCGTAAATGTTAAAAAACTATTTAGGTCCTGGAATTGGACATACGATAATCCTAGAGCCAAGTTTAACTTGATTTTTAATGCTCTTACTTCTCAACTGAAAAAGCAGAACATCTTAATCGATTTTAGATAGCCTCAAGTATTTGCGAAAAATCGACAGCAGCAAAATTCTTAATTTTACCAATAGCTCAATTTTTTCACCAGTTTTAAATGTCTTAGTTTCAGGAATAAGAATTTTAAAAATATCATTGGGTTGTTGAAGGGTGTAGTTCCATTTTTATTAAAATCGTAGATGAACGCGATGGGTGCATTATTTCTTCCAAAACATCTATTCTAAAAATACTACAAAACTATCACTTTGGACAAAGGTTTCCAATATTTAACAATGATACTTCCAACTTTTTCCACGAAGTTGTCAAGTTAACTGTTTCAAGACTTCGAGCACTTGATGAAATGATATCATAACACTTCTTTAGCTCACTACCTCCAAGAGGTTGTAATTTCTTCTGAAACGGTATTGATAGTTCAAGCTCACTTTACTTTTTGTCTATCAGTGTCTCTTCCACTAAGTACTTTAATATGTCTTCGTAAAGGTTATGGACTGTCTAACTTATAATTCTTATCAACTTGTCAGCATGTCTCATCTGTTGAATAGGAATAAAATGCATTTGACTTTTTAATTACTTCTATTCTATGAATAGTTAAATTTTAATTACATTCAAAGTCTATGAAACTTCTGTTATTGTTTAAAAATTTCTTCCAGTTAATATTTGTCCTTCGTTCGATTTCAAATCAATATTATGCCAATATTCAGAGCATTAGTTTTTTTAACAATTTGGCAAGGCTTTCTTGAATATCAAACAAAAACAGAATCTCTTTTACCAACAGCTATTAAGTATGCAGTTGCAAGTTCGTTTAATGAGACTCCTGGTGCCAATGAGTTAAATGTTGTCATTCAAAGTGACCTTAAAGAAAATCAAATCATTTTTCTCGATGTAATTGATAATATACTTAGTGAGAGTTGACAATTTGGGCTACAAATTAATGTGAATAATAAATTTGGTCAATTGACAAGTGATTTTAATTTGTGGTTTATAGACTCTCATAAAGCTTTTCGGTATGTAAGTACTTTAATTTTCGACACTTGCAGAAGTTATAAATTACCAATATTTTGTTTGCAATTTTAATGATAATGCTTTGATTTTATTGACTTAAAAGTCAAATACTGCTACCATTTATTGAAACTAGTTGATCATCTGCTTACAAGTAAATTTTTTTCATTAGGCCATATATTTCAAAATTATTTGAAAACTAGAAGAAGTATTGGTAATATTTTACTTGTGTAAAGACCAAAATTTGTCAATCATATGATAACTGTGGAACTTTTCTGACTCTTTTTTCAATTTAAAGGCGTCTTCTACTTTGGATTCAAGATTACCACAGAGATTCACAACTATTTTGTTTAATAGTTCTTAGATCTTCTAACACTAAAAACCAACAAATTCATCAGATCCAAACAATTTTCACCGATTTTCTAGAGCTTATGGTTGCTAATGTCAATGTTATAATAGAAGCAGTTTCTGGAGAAGTTCTATTTTATACTTTCTTTCCCTTCAAAGACTTCACATCATGTCGAACAGCAAAACCTATTCTAACACACAATTTCAAGAACAGCACTTTTAACTTGAAAACAGATTTTTTTCCGCCAAAAGGATATAATCTTCATGGATGTCCACTTCGAATAAGAACCAATAATGATCTTCTTCTAAACTTTGGCAACACTACGACACCCCAGAGGCTATCTAGCTATGAAATGGCCATTATGGAAGTTATGATGCTAGAAGAGTTTGCACGTAGAATGAATTTTACATCGGACATATACAATTTAGCTGCGCCTTCCGAAGAAAATGTTGAACTACTATCTCCTAGAGGACAACATTTGACGGTAGGCGGGCTTAAAAGAAGAATTTGTTAATAGGCTCAAAGGCTAATTATTTGATTTGTTTTCTATTATGTAGGTAAAACTTGATATGCTTCTGAACTACGTTTTTAATCGTCCTTATTTAAATAACCTTCTCTCGAAAAGCATACCGTACTATTATTCATGGTTCATAATCGTTCTAAGTCCTCGACCAAATCATCTTCGAACGTTTGCTTGGATCTTGGAGCCATTTACTGCCACAACTTGGATATGCACTGCGATATCTTTTTGTCTCATCATATGCTGCTTACATTTTTGAAAACGACATCTTCAATTTTGTCAGCCAGGGGGTCTTGACATTTTATCGGTAGCTATAGGAGCACCAGTTCTTCACATGCCTAGGAAGAATTTTCTACGCTTTTGTATTGCGATCTTGATGTTGATCACATTTGTTCTTCGATCAGCTCATCAGGGTAAACTTTTCGATGCATTTCGAGAACGAATAATGTTAAGCCCACCTCGAAGTATTCGAGAACTTTTTGAGGAAAACTACACCATCTACTCACATTCATACTACAGATCAAATATTAATGAACTTAATCAAATTGAATACCTTAACTTACAACAAATGGAATCGAACAATACAATGGATTATCAGAATTTCTTCGAAAATGACAGAAAAATTGCATTAGTCTTATCGTTTGTAAGCATTTTTACATTTTACACCACAGAACAACGTAAAACTTTGATGATAGAACCAATATTCGGGCAACATTCTTGTGTCTTCTTCCAACAGCACTCAATTATTCAACCGAAAATCAATGAAATTATTATGAGATTAGAAGAAGCTGGTATTTTACATAGTTTTCGAAAAACTTTTGAGAATATTCACAATGCCGGTTTTTCACCGGAAAAAAGCACACAAGAACCAGAACCTTTAACTTTTGAACAATTTGGAGTTGTATTTTATATTGGAAGTAGCTATACTTTGTGTAATATCATGCTTGATTTTCATTTTGGAGCTAGTTTTGGGATTAAGAACTTTAAAGAAATGAAAGTTTCGGATTGAGAAATGATTAAATCAGAGTTCGTTTAAATATATTTTGAAAATTAGGAACTTATTTATTAAAATCATCAATAAAATACAAAAAATTAACAATTATTTACACGAGTCTTTTTCTGAAGTACCTACTATTAGAAATATCGATTAATCGAAAATGTTCATGAAAGACAAATCATCATTTTTAGATTATGAAAACATACTTTACAATATCCTAAATCTGCTACATTTTATTACAGGCTATTTGGTCTTTTTCATTTCAATTTAAAGTTCACTAAATTTAATTTACCTAAATGAATAGTAGTTTGATAGAATTAAAATTTTTTTTACATATTTAATTCATGGTCATTATGAAGGCTAAAATACAAAAATATTGTTTTCCAGTCATTGTAAAAACGTCCATTAATTCAGTTTAATTTTTGAACAATGTTGGTATTAATTTTTTTAATATTTATACTAGAATTGCTTGGAAATCACGCAGAATCTTTTTTGCCAGCCGCTATCAAATATGCATTAGCGAGTTTATTTTATGACACAGCTCCTGCTGATGACTTGAATGTTATCATTCAATGTGACATTAAAGAAAACCAAGTCATTTTTCTCGATACAATTGACAATATACTCAGTGACAATTGGCAGTTTGGGATACATATCAATGTGAACAATAAGATTGGTCAAATTACAAGTGATTACAATTTGTGGTTTATAGACTCTTATGTAGATTTTCGGTAAGTACTTAAAGTAACACCAAAATTTACAGTTCCACGAGTGATAAATTGCCGCTATTTCTTGTCATTAATATCACGTTATTGTTGTTAATGAATCAGAATTTGTATTTTTTTCTATAATGAAATTAGTGACATAACTGAATTGAAAGTCATTAAATGGCATCATGTCAATATTGTGTTGTTTGAAAATATTAAAAAAAAGAATAAATAATGTCTATCTTGTCAATTTGAATGTCATTATTGGTTCTAAAAGTTGCCTGACAGTAAAGTGGCAATTTTTCACTACTTTCTCCAATTTTTATATATAACAATGCAATTTACGAATTTTTTGATATTTTCTTAGACGTCTTCTTCCATGAATTCATGCTTGTCACAGAGATTCACAACTCTTTTGTTTTATCGTTATTTGTCCTTGTAACACTTAATAAAATCATCTTCGTGAGATACAAAGTATTTTCACCGATTTTCTGGATCTGATGGTTGCTAATGTCAATGTTATAATAGAATCCATTAATGGAGAAGTTCTATTTTATACTTATTATCCCTTTCAAGACCTCAATTTATGTCGATCAGCAAAGCCTTTTCTTTCGCATAAATTCAAAAATAAAGTCTTTAAAGTCTAGAAGACCTTTTTTTCCACCAAAAGGCGACAATCTTAACCCATTAACACCCAAGGGTATAGAAAAATAGAAATTTTGTATTTTTGTGATATTTTTTGTTTATTGAGTTTAAATTTAAAATAATTGCAAAAAAAAAAAGTTTTCAAAAAATAGTGGTCAGCAGTTACGAGGGTGTACTTTTTTTAGTACAATGGTATCATACATATGTACTATTTTAATTTTGATTAATATAAAAAATTTTAAAGCAATCTTTATGTATGCAAAGGGTCACATTGCACATTTCACAACACCATTTCGATCGCTGATGGCACTGGCGACATCTTAACTGATTTGGTAACTTCTTTGCAAAATGGTATCCTGGGCTTTCTGTTATGCTCCTTTTGACTGCGAGTCTCGGTTGTCCTTGATTCAAAGTGTAAAATCTGAGATAATGCAGCGTAACAGCTCTTGTAAACTCCAGTAAATTACCTTTGTAGTTGTTGGTCAATTTGTGAAGCTTCCAGGCATTAGAGACAGTAGATGAAATCATCGATGTGAAAATGTTCCACCACCACTTCTTCGCTCTTATTTCTGTAGAATAAGTGTTGATGAACTGATCGTGAAGATCAACACCACCCATATTTTTATTATAGTTTTTGAAGACAAGCGGCTGAGGAATATTAATTTTTTTCTGTTGTTCTTTGTCCCATATTTTTACATTCTCGCAAGGTTCGATTTTGTCGTAGTTAGTGGCTATAGTAACGATGCTGTTGTCTTTCCATTTAACGAAAAGCAACTCATTGGTCTCGTCGAATTGGTGGTCAAAAGTACCCCTTTTTTGCTTTTGAAATTCTTTATTTTGAGGAAGAGGACATTTTTTGAGCCGATTGTCGCGAGCTGTTCCAGTTGCTCTAAATTTCTTTTGTTTTAAAATCTTCATAAGTTCATAGCTTGTAAAAAAATTGTCAAAATAAATTGCATGGTCAGTTGGACATTCAATATTTTTTAGTAAGTCAAGAACAACTCTTGACCCTAATGGCAATTTCATCCAAGCATTCAATTTTTGAAGCCGAACCTTACAGGCTTTCCTCTTATGAATTGCTTTGAAGAATGACGACCGAAGTATTTGACCATGGATTCATCTATAGATAAATGCTCATGCATATATCCCCATTTTTGAAATTTTTTGCACATAAGCTGGCTTAGCGGACGAAGTTTTGCCATTTTGTCATTCAAGTCAATGTTGTTGTTATCAGCAAAATGTATGTACCTTTTTATTTCTTGAAACCTGTTCCTTGACATACTGTTGGATACAATAGGAACATGGGTATCTGCCGACAGCTTTTATTTCTTGAAACCTGTTCCTTGACATACTGTTGGATACAATAGGAACATGGGTATCTGCCGACAGCTTCCAGTACATATATTCTCTAGCTTCAGAATGATAGCCCGAAAACAACAAGATACCAATGAAAGTTTTTAAGTCATCTTCATTGAATACAAAGCTGTGTTGATTTTTTTGGCCAGCATACAACATGGTTTGGCTCACAATGAGTTGTCTTACCTCGACATCAAACAATTTTTCAAAAACATCAACTTCGCTGAGCCCAATCAAATCTGAAGCACAGTTTTTTATTCTTTCCAAATAGTTTTCAGTTCTTTGAAATTCGTTTGGGGAAATTGTCTTTGTCCAAACAGGAGGGGCAATTAACTTTTTTAGCTCGGACAGCGGAAGGTCGTCATCGCTTTCGTATTCTTCTTCGAAAGTCAATCTATTCAAAACTCCGAAGATCTCAACCTCACCTGGAACATCTTGCGGTAATTCTATCGCTCTTATATTTTCTTCATCTAAATCCTCTTCGTCCGTAACGTAGTCCACTGGTGGAGGAACCATGACGATATCAGCATTGACTATATCGTCATTGCTGTATAGTTCGTCCAGGGCAGATTCCAGATTTTGAAAGCGTTTTCCATAAAAGTTTTTCGATGGGATGCTTTTGAAATTCATTTTAGAAACTAAAAAAAAGTGCATGCATAAACCCGTTGTACTTTTTAAAGTACATCAAACTTTGACGAAACTTACCTCCTTATATATACAACGAAATATATTTGAAATTACAATTTTCTAAACGTTATCTTTATTTCTTTTGATTATTTGGAAGGAAATCGAAATATTTGGATTTTTACGAGTTTTATGAGCACTTATGTTTTTGCAACTAACAACACGAGTAGAAATATAATATGTCATGCACAAAAAGACAGTTTTAAATAAGCCTACTTCGTTTTTTGTAAGAAAAAACTATGTGGAAAAATTCAAATTTATCGAATAAAGAAGAATAAATGTCAAACGTTTCATTTTTCAGTATTGCCATAATTTTATGGCTCCATCAACTTAGTTCATTTTACTGTACTTAAAAAAGTACATTAGAACCAATAATGACATTATTTTAAACATAGCAAACTTTGGAATACCGAAACAACTTATTAACTATGAAATGGCTCTACTTGAATTCATAATGTTGAAGGAGTTAGCATCTAGAATGAATTTTACATTGGAAATATACGACTATCCTTCGTCTTTACTCGATTCTGAACTATTCAACTTTCAAGCGTCACAAGAAAAGTCTGTGAGTATATTAATTTTATATTGATTGAAAGATTGAGTGTTAAATAAATATCACTTTTGTTTTGGAAAAATTGATGTGGTTCTAAGCTATTCATTTAACCAACCCTATTCGAATACATTTTTCTCCAAAAGTAACCGTACTATTTGACCTATGTAGCTCATAATGGTTCTCCGGCTTTTAACAAATAATCTTCAAACATTTCCTTGGATCTTGGAGCCATTCACGGTCACAACTTGGATCTACACTCTTCTTTCTTTTTCGTCAATCATAGGATGCCTAACGTTTGCAGGGAGATCCACACGATTTGCTAAGATCCTACATTAGTATCGTCAGCCAAAAGTCCTTGAGATATTATTATAATTTTCTACGCTTTTGTATAATGGTCTTGATGTTGGGCATGTTTATACTCCGGTCAGCTCATCAGGGTAAACTTTTTGACGCATTTCGAGGACGGGTAAAGTTGAGGATACCTCGAAGTATAAAAGAACTTTCCGAAAATAATTACACAATTTACTCTATGCGCATCTATAAATCGTTTATAAACGATGTTAATCAGATCGAATATCAATACTTCAGAGAATTTCCAATTAATGAACCTTTGCAATGTATTAATTTCTTTGAAAATAAAAGAATTGCGCTGGTTTTATCATTTTTAAATAATTTTTACATTTTACACAACTAAACAACGAAAGGCTTTGGTAATGGAACCAATTTTTCAGGAACTGTGTTCTTTCAACAACATTCGATAAATTAACTAAAAATCAATGAAATCATCATGAGATTAGAAGATTCTGGAATTTTACATAATTTAAGAAAAACTTTTGAAAATCTTAATAATCAAGGACTAACATTGGACAGAAGACATCAGGAACCGAAACCTTTAGGTGTTGGACATTTTACTAATGCATTTTATATACATAAGTGGAACGCTGTCTGCAATTTCTTGTTTAGTTCTTATCTTTTAACTTTTTTTGGAATAAGATGCTTTTGGAGTTGGAAAATATGAAGAAAATCAAGGTAATAAAATGTCTTACGGGAAAGGTTTAAAATTAGTACGTTTTTGATAAGAACAATAAACTTTATCTCATAGCATTTCTTAATGATTTTGTTATTAAATATTAATGTATAACGAACAAATTATCAACCATTTATCCAATTTTCGATGACAACATTTTTAGGAATTTAAAAGTTAGAAAGAAGCAGTACCTTGAAAAATTTTCTTTATAGACAAAAAATTACTGACGTTTACGCATAAGCGATGAAACAATTTTTAATAATTTAAATTTTCTTTCTAAAATATTGTGATAGATATAAATTGGTGGAAATTTAAGGTCTACTCAACTACTACAACTACTACTCAGCTAATTTCATTTAAGATTCTTTTTAATTTTCCCTTCAATTTTATTTCTTGTAGTGTATACACATATGCGCCGCCACTGCCCATTCAATAAATGAGTAACAAAACATGTGAAATGCAAATCGAGTATGTTAGTCATATCATAACATCAAAATTCCACTCGATTGCATTGATTGTCATGTCACTCAATAGTAATAAGATCCTTATTTAAATATTGTAGCCAATAGGAAAATAGAATTACGTTTGAATGTGAAATTGAATGTGTAGAAGTATAAGATAGAAAATAAGTATATTTATTTATTTATTTATTTAATCCGTTAATTATCTAACGTTAATATAAACTTATAGCTATTTACATAATTTTTAATTTAAAATTTTAATTAACATAGAAATAAATAAATACTATAACATATTAAAAAAGCTTTCTTTAAATTGTTTACTTTTAACATTGTCATTAACAGATGAAATTAAATTATAAAATTTATTGAAAACTGAAATCAATTGATTTAAAGGGCTATTCATACCATAGTTAGTTCTGCTAAAGATCGGACATAAAGGTATCTGTCTTCTTATGCTAGTTTGACTATAGCTAAAATTTAGACGATTCAGAGCTGTTGCGGATATAATAGAACCATTAATTAATTTTAAAATAAAACTAAATTGGAGATAATGTCTATGTTGTGAAAGTGTAGGGAGGTTTATTAGCAAAATTCTCTGAGAATAAGGAGGTGGTGTGAATATTTGGGAAAACGGAAGAAAACGAAGACAAAAACGCATAAATCTTTTTTGGATACTTTCAAGTCTGTCTATATGGACTGAATAGTATGGTACCCATATAACACAGCCGTATTCAAGTATTGGCCTGACAAATGATACATAAAGAAGTATTAAGACGTAGGGGTCACAAAAATCACGAGAAAAACGTTTAATAAAACCTAGAATCTTGTTAGCTTTTTTAACTATAAAGTTATAATGGTCACAGAACGTTAATTTACTGTCAAGAATAACACCTAAATCAGATAAAACGGAAAGCTTACAAAGGGAAGAAGAATCTAATAAATAGTTATAATCTATAATTGTTTTTTTTTTTGCGTGTAAAACACATATGTAGTTTTACATTTGTCAATATTCAATAAAAGTCGGTTTGTATTGCACCATTCCCTAAAACTATGAAGATCTTCTTGAAGCTGTGAGCAGTCATTAATTGAACTAATAGATTTGAAAATTTTAATGTCATCAGCGTATATTAAAACGGAGGAGTTTTTTATAACGGATGTTATGTCATTTATATATAAGATAAATAATAAAGGACCTAAATGGCTACCCTGTGGAACACCAGAGTTGACGTAAAATTGGTCGGAGAGTTCATTTCTGAATATAACGCTATAACTTCTGTTCTTAAGATAAGACGAGATCCACGTCAAGAATTTGTCGTTAAACCCTAAGGCCTTAAGTTTATGGACTAAAGTCTTGTGACACAATTTTTCAAAGGCTTTACTGAAATCTGTGAATACGCAATCTACTTGCTTACGATCTTCGAAGGAGTCAAGGCAGAAAGAAGTGAAGTGAAGTAGGTTTGTAATTGTTGATTTATTCTGGACGAAACCATGTTGATTTTAACATACAATTGATTTACAATTAAAGGATAACATCTTACAGATAATGGTACTCCATCAGGGCCAGGGTGAAAACAGTCATCAAGTTCTGAGACACAACGAACATTTGAATCCTCACATATTGTCAAATCAAGTGAGTTAAGGTGTGGATAATTTTGGGCTGGAAAGAACGAATCGGGAATTTGAAAAGAAGGAGGCACGTCGAAAGCATCTTTGAAGAAATTATCAAACATATTTGAAATTATTTGGGAGTCATGACTTGTTGTGTTATTAAAAGACATAGAGTTTGGGTAACCGTCAGTTTTTCTTTTACTTTTCACAAAATCCCAGAAGTTTTTTGGGGTCTGTTTCAATTCATTTTCAATTTTTATAATATAGTCAGAGTATAGAATATTGGAGTAGTCAATGAAAATATTTTTAAGTTCGGAGTAAATCCTGAAGTCTTCTTCTGATCTAGTTTTATTAAATTTTAGCCATGCCTTATTTCTTTTATTTTTTAAGTTTTTTAATTGAGTGTCAAACCATGGTGGAGTTTTAGATTTATAGCGAGATTTCCGTAATGGCGTAGTTTCATAAAACCAGTTAAAAAGAATACTATAAAAATTTAGACACATGTCATCGATATTACGATTTAGGAGCAGTTGATTCCAGTCAACATTACACAATAAGTTAGTTAGTTCATTAAAGTTACATTTTTAAAGATTGAATTCAAGTTTTTCATTTGATGTATTAGGGATATTGCACACGTTTATATTCAGTGATATATTTAAAGCTGGATGGTGACGGTCTTCTTCTACTAGTTTAACATCGGCTGGAGATACAGCTACGTCAGTATTTATCGTGTCGGAGAAAAATATTAGGTCCAAATATTTGTTGTATTGATTGGCAACCCCATTAAATTGAACAAGTCCACAAGAAGCTAAACCATCAATAATTGTGAATTCATTGGTGCTCGTTGGACTGATAGGTGTAAAATAGTTGAAATCTGATGATTTTGTCCAGTTGAGGTTCGGAAGATTGAAATCACCTACGATCAGCAGTTCATCATTAGGTTCCATTTGGTCGTGGATCTTCTCAGTTAAATGTATGCAATTTTCATAGACAAAACTGGTAGATCTTGGAGGTATGTATACTGAGATGATAAAGAGATAACCTGTTTCCAACTTGATTTAAATACATAGCATTTCGACGTCAGAAAGATCAAAAGTATCAACCAAAGTGCATATAAGGTAGTTTTTTACCGCGAATAGTATTCCACCACCAACTGTCTCCGAGTCGCTCGATTGGTGCCTATCTCGTCTAAAAACTTGGTAAGTTGAGTCAAAGAGTTCGGTATCTATGAAGGAATTATTTAGCCATGTTTCTGTAAGAGTAATTATGTCATGTTGTTGATTGTTAATATTTTTATAGATCGTATTGATCTTTGTCCTTAGGCCATTGACGTTTTGGTAATAAATCAAAACTTGTTAAATCTGCCTCTTCGATAATAATGCATTGTCCGGGTTTCTTGAAAAGGGTTAAAGGATGACGACTTTATATGATTATTTTGTTTATTCTCGAATTCGTGTATTATGATCCCTTTTGGCCAAAGCGATGTTGAGTTTAGAAGGAGGAAGATTGAGTCTGGAACTCTTATATTAAAAGATGCATATTTCGAGTGGTTTCGATGAATCATTTCCTCAACTTTTAATAGCGACGTATCAGTCTTGTTTGAAATAAAGTTTTTAATATCGAGGGCGTTTGTTGAAGGGTCAAGTTTAGATAAAAATAAAGTTCGATGGCCTTCTACTACTTTCAATCCACCTGAGATAGGTGAGTTTAGATGAGTTTTGTTTGAAAGAGATGAAAATAACAATGAGTTTGCTAACGTTGATGATGATGGGTTGGCATTTGCGAGTAATGGCTCTATTGATGATGGTGAAGTTGCTTTTGCTTTGATTGGGACAGAAGATGTTGATAAGGTTAGAGTTGATTGAAGATGTTGAGAAGGAAGTTCAGATGCAGAGGGAGAAGCAGACCTGGCAGGCTTCTTCGTTGAGGGATTAGCTTCACTAAATTCGGCGTCACTTTCGTCAATTTTCCGCTTTAATGATGCTGCATCGTTTAGCGATCGGCTTTGAGTCATTTCATTTTCGACACTATGAGAATCCATGTTGTGCATTGTATCAGTTTCGTCAGTTATTTGGTTTAAAGATGAGGTGTGATTTAGCGATCCACTATTAGTCATTTCGACTTCGTTATTATGAGACTCAATATTTTGTACTGGTGACAAAGTGGTTATTTTGTCAACTTTTTCGGTAAGACGAAGTAATTGGTTATGTAGCTTTTCTAGATTATATTTATTTTGTATTATGTCGCGAGTAATGTTAATCTGTGCAAACGGATCGCACTCGTCACAGAAATAGTTAAAAGATTTCCTTTCCTTGAAAAGCTTAATAGTACTATAAAGGGCGTCAATACATTTCATATGATATGATCGTCGACAGTTGCCGACATATTATTGAATCTATCAGGTAGTCCGTAGTTTGATGGCATATGGTGCAAGAAGACATTTGATGAGTTTATTGAGTGTTTGTAGCGACGACGTTGCTGGAGGATTGCGAAATGGTTCGTGTGTTTGCTGTCGATTTAGATAATGAATTTGAATTTTACTCCTCAAAGTATGCAATGATAGTTAATATAATACGTAAAACAGATAGTAGTGATTTAGGAGGTACTCATACAATATCTATGTATTATTTAAAAACTTTGAGTGATAATATTTACGATATTTTATTATTATTATTTTCTCTGAGAAATAAACTTGTGGGAGAAAAAAGTAAAATGTCACAAAAAAACCAAATCACCAAATGATTACAAAATGTTTGTTTTTCAAGATTTATAACAATTTAAAGAAATACACAAAGTCAAATCCAGACTCAAGGCTCAGGATCACTTATTGTCACACTTTTAAAGTAATTTAAAGTTATTCACAATTGTTTCAAAAAGAAAACAAGATTCTTTTAATGGAGCAAAACAAACAACAACCCAGGATTCACGAAGTGCCAACTTTAACTGTATAACAGTTAAGACAATAGTATCTAAGGAATGAATTCAATGAAAATAAAACAGAGTCAAAAGAACATTCATATTGATCTTTAACTTTCAACCTGACGGCGAGTAATCGCTCTTTTCAATTTAGGGTAGTAAGCTTAAAATACTGATAGCGTGGTACGCTTAAAATACCTAGGGACATATACACCACATTCTATTACTTTGTATTTTTTCAAATGCCTAAAGCTCTATAAAACACTTATGTTTAATGATATTAATATTATATTAGCTTACACAAAAGCAGAAAAACTCCTGTCTGTCATTAAATTCTACCAATATGACATTGTTGATATGTGTTTATAGCTTTTAATTTAATTTGGTAAATTAATGTTTTCGATTTCATTTACAGTCTATAAACATTTGGAAAGACAACGATTAACTATTGCTTATTCAGTCACATTAGTTTAAACGTCTCGTTTCATAATCAATAATGTCAACTCTCAGTTTATTGTGTTTATTAATATTTTTGCAAGGATTTCTTGCACAGCAACCAATATCGTTTCTTTCAAGAATTGTTAATTTTGCAATTTCAAGTACTTTTAATGACACTGCTGATGAGTTGAATATTGCTGTTCAAAGTGACCTAAAGGAAAATAAAGTTATTTTTTTGGATACAGTTGACAATATGCTCAGTGACAGTTGGCAGTTTGGGATACAAGTAAACGTCAATAATGAAATTGACAGAATTACTAGTGACTACAATCTATGGTTAATAGACTCTTATAAAGCATTTCTGTAAGTTTTTAATGTCAAATTATTAAATGTGGAAAACTGACACTATTTCTGTCATTTAAGTAGGTAGTGAAATTTCGTATTAAAAGTGACATGGCACCAATATGAAACTTTCTAAGGAGTCGTAGTGTCATTTCTTACAAAATTACTTAGAACCATAATGAAAAATTATTTTCATTGAATATTTTACGTTTGACAGAAATTTTATGCGGATTAAGAAGTTTTATGAGTCTTAATATTAATTTTAATTCATCACTTTTGTTTCAAAGCCGTCTTCTGTCACCAGTTGAAGCCTATCACCGAGATTCGCAATTATATTTGTTCATAGTTCTCAGAACATTTGAATCCGAAGAACATCAAATGCAAGAGTTAGAAAAAATATTCTCTGATTTTCTGGATCTGATGATTGCTAACGTCAATGTTCTAATAGAAACCACTTCTGGCGAAGTTCTTTTCTACACTTTCTATCCGTTTCAAAAATTCGCTTCATCATGTCGATCACCAAAGCCTTTCCTTGCACACCGTTTCGGAAATGAGACCCTAATATATAAAGAAGAATTTTTTCCACCAAAAGCTGACAATTTTCACGGATGTCCAATTCGATTGAGAACCAACAACAAGATAGTTTTAGAAAAAACTAGAAAGAATTTAAATATCGGACATTATGCAAGCACTGAAATGGCTTTTTTGGAAACCGTTCTACTCAAGGAGTTTGCATTAAGGATAAATTTCACACTTGAAGTATATACTACACCCGTGTTTGCATTCGAGGGAGCTAATATTTCTGCCATTTCATATTTTCAGCAGTGCTTGGTGAGTTTTTACAATTTTTTAAAATCAATCAAAACGCTTAATTTTTAAATGTTTTTTTTTAATTTTAGATAAGAAATGATAAAATTGACATTCTTTTGGGATTCTTTTTTAATAATCCCGTCTATGATCACGTGTTTTCTAAAAGTGTTCCATACTTTATGTCATGGCTCATAATTGCTCTCTGCCCACGAACAAACACTCTCCGAACATTTGCTTGGATCCTGGAGCCATTCGCGGTAGCGACTTGGATCTATATTGTTGTTTCTTTTTCGCTTATCATAGGATGCATAACTTTGGTAAGAAAATGTGCATACCTACAGAAGATTTTCCAACTTCGTCAACCCAAAGGCCTTGAGATACTATCGATTGCTATAGGTGCACCAGTTTTTCACTTACCAAGAGAAAACTTCCTTCGATTTTGTATTGTTGTCTTGATTTTCGGTGCATTTATTCTCAGATCAGCTCATCAGGGTAAATTGTTTGACGCCTTTCGAGGACACATAATGCTGAACCCACCTCGCAGCATTGGAGAACTCTTTGCAGAAAACTACACCATCTACTCACATTCATACTACCGGTCAATAATTAATGAAATAAACGAAATGGAATACCTTAACTTACGAGAACTTCAGTTTTTGAATGGAATGGATTACAATAAATTATTTGAAGAAGGCAAACTAAATGCATTCGTTTCTTCGTATGCACAATTTTATCCATTTTACACAGCTAAGCAACGCAGTAGCTTGAGAATTGCACCCATTATCCGTCAACAAGTTTGTGTCTTTTTCCAACAGCATTCAGTCATTCAACCAAAAATCAATGAAATTATTGTGAGATTGGAAGAAGCTGGCATATTGCATTATTTTAGAAGGGGTTTTGAGAATCTTAAAGATTCTGGCGCAATTGCCTTGGACAAACGTGGGGAAGAGCCAAAGCAATTAGATCTGGAACGTTTTGGATTTTTGTTTTACTTTGGAATCGTTTTGTATGGAATTTCATGCTTGGTTTTTGTTTTGGAACTTCTTTGGACTAAGATACTTTTGATGTTAACAAAGTAAGGACTTAGAAATATTCAAAATTAAATAAGGAAAACACATAATGATGTACTAATTATTGTTGTTGTTTGATAAACTATTAAATTGAAGGTCTCTTATAGCTTTTTTAAGCGTTTTTTTAAAAGTAAATACCCTTTTATGTGTACAAGACAATTTATTAACATCGGACTTCTCACTATTAATTTATTTCTTTATTTATTATTAAGGTTATAGAAATGGGCCACAGAAAGATCTACACATAAGAATGATCTACTCTAAAATCGATGTAAGGGCTTTAAAGAATAGAACTTTTTAAGTACTGCAATCATAGCCGAGCTGGCTGGCTGATATTGCATTTCACTATTAATGGCTTATCCTCGTTCCTACTATAAAACAATTATCCATTGATTTCTTTTTAATAATACTCGTAACTTTATAATATAGTAATGGCATCACGCGAGAACGACTGGACTGATTTCCGTAATTCTTTTTTTTTGTTGGGTTTGTAATTGTCAAGAGAACGTTCTTTTGAAAGCCATGGCATCATGCGAGAACGACTGGACTGATTTCCGTAATTCTTTTTTTTGTTGGGTTTGTAATTGTCAAGAGAAAGTTCTTTTGAAAGAAAAAATTAAGAAAATTGCGCGAAAAATTAGAAAATTTAAGAATTCTTAACCACCATAATAAATTAAAACACCAGAAGACATGGAACAAAATGCTGAATTAACTGTTCAAGGAGGACGACTCATAACGAACAGTTGGAAGCGATTTTGAAATGTAAAACAGATTTTGGACCCAAAGGTCCTGTCATTACGTACGGATAACAATCAATTGGGTTCACATCAAAATAACTCGACAAACTTGGAAAGTGTCAAGTAAGAATCGAAAGACAATTACTCAATATAGTAGGGACAGTTCAAAGAATAAAAACAAAGAAATTAGAAGAAGAACTAACATATCACACCCAATCCAACGAATTAATCTATTAAAATGGAGTTGGACAGGTCACATTTAAAGAACCCAAGACAAAAGGTGGATGAAAGTAATAACCAAATGGACCCCACCAAACGAATCATAGCTGAGAAGAAGACCAAATAGAATATGGATAGACGATCTTTGATATTTTAACGACAACTGGTACTTTGAAATCTAGCTTCATTTACACTTTTGCAGTTCCGTAGACCATACATATGTGAAGTGAAGTTTTGAATATATTCTGTATCTTTTTCCAGTAAAAGATCAGTTTGTTTACTCAATGCTTCAAAGGCAGCTTGATAACAACCACATTTTTGAAGGATATCTAGAGGTTTAGCTTTTCCTTTTCTAAAAAAAACTGGTAGCGCATCACATACTAAATTCACTCCCGATGTCGAAGCTAGTTGCGTACGGTTTATGCAATTGAAACAGTTTCTTTTCGAGCTGCCACTTGCTAACCAAATCTCTAAGTCCTTGAATTTGTGCATATTCCCCAGTAAAATAACGAGTATGTCTGTGTCAGATGCTCGAACCATAATGTTGGAATAAGGTTTTGATTTGCTTATATGGTAAATTAATCTGGTATCGGCTTCTTCATGGCTACAACTATATTCATATTTATCACGTTTAGAAATACATTGGTTTTAACTTCATAGGAGAAACACTTGTCATTTACCGTCAAAAAAACTTTTTTGTCTCCTAAAATTGGAATCAAGGAACTATCCTCCCAGTGCAGCCCTAAAAATCTTAGTGATTTTTTAAATTTAGGGCTTTTAAGGCATTTAAGAAAATCATCTGTTCGATTTTGAAGTGGTCCAGAAATCGTAAAATTTAAGACTTTTATGATGGGTGCAAATAGCGGTCAAAAACAACATGAACTTCCGAGGCTTCCGTGTAACATACCCTTGTTAAAATCATCTCTGATATTTTGTTAAATGTTTGAAGAACTAATGACTCTTAGAGTTGGATTAAATAAAAGCCATCAATTAATTCTATATCTTTTTTTAACGGCTCGGACGGAGAAATTCTAGATTTCAGTTTTTTTTTGCCAAAACTGCTTTATCAGTTTTGTGCATTTCACCAGTATATTGACAAAGGGCTGGGGAGGCTGGAGACAGTGGATATGATAAACAAACTAAAGCTATTGCTAATATAGTCTCCCAAAGTCATCCCGTTCCATTTTTATAAGGCTCTGTTTTGTACCATCTCTACTTTTTTGATATTTTTTTAAGCATTCTGATGCGAAGTTTAGAATATTGTTGCGCTTTAAAGGTTTTTCAAATCGACCAATGTTTTCAGAACACTATTCAATAAGTATTACCTTTTTTTTGCCTGTTTCATTGACATTTAGAACAAAGTCAGCTGTCTGTTGACTTGTCGCTCTACCTGTTGTTATGTTAAAAAGAAATTCTTTTCCCAAGTTTTCATCAAAAGGATTTATATTTTGTTTGAAAACATTAACGATATCAGTTAATGCTTTTTTGTCCTTTTGAATTCTATTTCTGGCAAGCTCATGACATATATCATCCGATTGTCCGATTTTTATTTCAGTTAACATTTGGGAAATAATTTTTGTTCTTAGGTTATGACTTAGTGCCCAGTGTTGTCTTGCTGAAACTGAATTTGAAAAATGGGTATCACCAGTCAACGAGTTAGCAGCATCCGCATTAATAGTTTGTTCGAGAATCAGGTCAACTGGTGACCTAGAAAAACGTTTTGCTGTACGCCTTATACCAAAAGCACCACGCCTAAATTCGTTTATTAAATTAAAATTTTGTATTTTTAATTCAACTAAATTAGAATGATATTTTAATATCCACCTTGCATAATTAAGAAAGTTCGAAAATAAAATCCACATACGATTCAAAATCACTCGTTCTTATACTCCTTGAAAACCTGAAAAACACGTTCATGAAAATGTGTTGAAAAACAATTTTGTCTTTATTAAATACCTTATTAATTATCATTAGAACCAAAAAATATAATTTTATTAGATACCTGCTGCAATTTTAAGTACAGAAACAGGATTGCATTTTAATTGGAGTTAGTAGTTCGTCGGTAAGTATGTCATTTATTTAATTTATAAAAAAAATTAATTTCCTGAGAAAAAAATGATCAATAGATTTTGTTATGGCTTTTTGTAATTTTGTTTAAACTTTTTTTATATAATTTATTTAGGTGACAATGTTAACTTTTATCTGATACCAATTTGACAAACATAACAGTAGGACTAAGCACTTCAACGACAATCTCTTATCTCTTAACCTTTCTCCTATAAACAGTGACCAACCCACACATTTTACATCCTCTAGGTCAAGTTTGATTGACGTGTTCCTGGTAAACCAACCTGACCTTGTAAATTTTTATGGGCAGCTCGATGTTCCAGGTTTTTCTAAACATGACCTTATAGCTACTTTTTACAGCATTAATCTCAACCCAGCTCAAGAAACGGAGACCATCTCGTTTAGAAACTTTAACGGTATAAATATGCAGTCGCTGGTAACCAATATCTTCAACTCCAACTTAGAAAATATCTACCAACTTCCTGACGTCAATGACCAAGTAACAATCTTTACAAGTACGATTAATGACCTTTTTGAAGAATTTGTTCCTATTAAAAATATTCGAGTTAAGAACTACGAGTTAGGATGGTACTCAAACAAAATCGACGAACTTATCTTGAAAAGAAACAAAGCTTTTGGACGCTGGAAAAGATATAAATTGCCACAACTGTTTCAGGAGTATAAAACATTAAGAAATGCTGTAAATGTTGAAATAAGAAATTCTAAGCGTAGGTTTTTTGCTTCTAAATTCAACAATGTTTCGTCCAAAAGACTGTGGAGAAATATAAAATCTCTTGGTGTTACTAAGAAAAAAAAAAATGAGTGACGTAGAATTCTGCGACGTAAATGAATTAAACCAACAGTTTGTTAGTGCTGCTTCCAATGTAAATATCAGTGATGTGACTTACCGAAATAACGACGCAAATAATGAGCTTCCTTCGAGTTTCAGTCTTGATAGAATTTACGAATTTGAGGTGTTTCAGGCCATTAAAGACATTAAATCGGACGCTATTGGATTAGACAATATGCACCCTAAATTTGTAAAAATTATTCTCCCTTTTATAACTCCTTTTGTGACACATATTTTCAATACCATCGTGACAAAATCTAGCTTCCCGAAACTTTGGAAAGCTTCAAAAGTAATACCGGTTCTTAAGAAGTCAAACACGCCAAAACAAGAATACCGACCAATTTCCATCCTACCTTTTATCTCAAGGGCTTTCGAAAAGATTGTAAGTAAACAGATAACACGTTACCTGGAAACATATCGTTTAATTACACCCTTTCAATCTGGTTTTCGATCAAAACACAGCTGCACAACAGCACTTCTTAAAATTACCGACGACATACGACAGCAAATTGACAATAATCTAGTCACTACTTTAGTCCTCTTGGACTTCTCGAAAGCATTTGACACTGTGTCACATGAGATTCTTCTAAAAAAAACTTAAAAACCATTTCTTCTTTGAAAACTCTGCCCTTTCTCTTATTAAAGAATATCTTAGCCAACGAACACAGGCTGTTTATGCAAATTCTATGTTGTCTGATTTTCTCCCTACCTCAAGTGGTGTACCTCAAGGATCAATACTAGGTCCTCTGCTGTTTACGCTTTTTAACAATGATCTTCCTTCAACACTCAAGCACTGTAAGGTCCATATGTATGCAGACGATGTACAAATTTACTTAAGCTATAGAATTGGTATGGTTGAAGATGCAACAGCCAGAATAAATGAAGATCTGATGGGTATAAAACAGTGGTCGAGGGAAAATCACCTAAAACTGAATTCTAGCAAAAGCCAGGCAATTGTGATAAGTAACACTGTCATAGATACTTCATATCTTCCAAATATTGAACTAGGTGGTGAAAAATTAAACTATGAGAGAACAGTAAAGAACCTTGGGGTCGTTTTTAACCAAACACTCTCGTGGGATGATCATCTCTCACAAGCTGTTGGTCGAACCTATGCTGCTCTGCGGGTTTTTTACATATGTGGAAGTTGTCTCCCTGTCGCAACAAAAATGACCATTGCAAAAACACTAATTTTACCAACTCTTTTTTATGGAAGTCCCATTTTTTGTGGTCTTAATAGTTACAATAAACGCAAAGTACAAGTTGCGTTCAACAATATTGCTCGTTTTGTATACGGCTTGCGTCGCTTCGATCATATCTCACTGCAAGCAGGTAGTATTTTCAATATGCCTTTTAATAAATACATTGACTACCTAGCTTTAATATTTCTCTTTAAGCTGATACATACAAAAACTCCTGAATATCTTTTCGAAAAACTTTGTTTTTCAATGTCACAGAGAAGTAACATTCTCATTGTCCCTTCTTTTAAATACAGGAACACAAAACTACAGTTCTTTGTGCACGCAGTTGGCCTTTGGAACTCCTTGCCTAACAATCTGAGGGGTATTCACAGCTACAATAGTTTTGAGAAATCTTTGAAAAACCTACATATGTATATAAATGTTGAAATTGTTTCTGAAAATATTTTTCTGTTTTTTTTTCTTCTCTTTCATAAATTTATAAAATCACTATCTCTCACTCTCTCTTTCTCTGTAATTATCAAATATGTAATTTCTATAATTGTAATTTATAATTCACTTACTTATAATTCTGTTAACTTAATAAGATATAAATTGTTATTTAGTTTTACCTTTTTTTCAATTGCTTACATAATTTTTAAAATTAAATGAATGTATACTAAGTATTAATAATAAGACACATTGTTTTAAAATGCTTATTGTTTAATAAATAAATATGAAATATGAATATGAAATTTAATATTTATTTGACTTAAAAATATTTGATATTGAGTTGAAAAAAGATGAAAAAAGATGAAAAAAGGTGAAAAAAGATGAAAGCATTTTTTTGGGGAAAAAGCGGTCAGACGTATGTTTGGCCCATGAAAAGTTTGTCCGACCAGTAGATTCTTAAAGTAGATGGTCCAAGCTTTCATTTGATACCCCATTTGTCCATTAACCCGATGAGGTAGGTCAACACCAAAAATACCGCTTTTTGAGATGGTCGGACAAAGGGTTGGTCTCGGATTGTGTCTGTCAAAACCAAATGATTTTAAATCTACCACCAGATCTCTACCAACTACTATTTAAATTTTTCATTGACCTGATGGTATACCCCAACAGCAAAAAACGCAACCGGAAGTAACCATTTTGCAACCAAAAGGCCCGGAAAAAGTCTGTTCGACCAGCGGTTTTGTAATCTTCGTGTCATTTACCATTCGTTAATGACCAAATTTTCCATTGACTCGATGAGGTAGGTACTTTGACCGCCGCCTCCTGGACTACAAGTGCTTATTTCGTGAATGGTACCACTTAGCTCATGTCTGATTTAACAAATAATTAGTTTTTTTCCTTCTGCTGAAAGATTTTGGTTGTGTATACGCTTGAACAACGCTGGGAACAACTCTAAGAGAAGATGCCGATTTTACCAAAAAAAATCATCTTTTCAGATGAAGCTCAGTCTGATCTTGGCGGGTATGTAAACAAGCAAAAATGTCGCATTTGGAGCACAGAAAACCCGCACGCATACATTGAAAAGCCGATACACCCAAAAGGCCGTTACAGTCAATGGCGATCGTTATCGGGCCATGTTGAACGAATTTTTGTTCACAAAAGGAGGAGATATTGGCAACATTTGGTTTCAACAGGACGGAGCCACGTGCCACACAACCGAAGCTACACTCGATATTTGTATAACATTTTCAAAAAAAAAGTTATTTGTGCGGACCCAAGGCAATTCTCTTCAAATAAAATTGATTTCTGGAAATTTTAGTAATTTTCATTTATCAGTTCTATCAAATCAAAAATATGTGCCTTGCCCAGGGCCGGACAAAGCATATGTCAGTGCAAGATGTGCAAATGCACAGGGCGCAGAATTCTGGGGGCGCATTATCAAGAGCAAGAAAAATTTAATCTGATCTTGCGCAAACAAATATGTACTACTATTTGTCATTTTTTTAACCACAAACATTCTTAAAATAATCTCAAAAAAACAACAATCACAACTGTCCTAAGTTATCTCTTGCGCACTAACTAACATCACTTTCATTGTTGCATTCAATAAAAATTTAACTCAATATATCGCAGAATTAAAAATCCTACCTACCTCATTTCCAAATATTTCACGCTGTTCGTACAAGAGAAAAAAAGAAAAAATCTCAACACAAAAAATTTCCATGTCATCTCATAGTAGCTATGTGCAAGATTTATTTCATGCACACCGAGTCCCAAAATTAACATAGAGAGTATGACAAAGCAAAATACTTATTCATATTGAATCGTATGGGCTAGAACGTGCAGGTTTTGTATCACGCACCGTACCTCTGTATGTGAGTTCTCATCTACAAAAAAAAAAGCAACAACAAAAATATATGGAGTGTCTTTGATTTGTAGTAGAAGGTAGCACAGCATTACAGTGTTGGGACCTCGCAGAAGCAAAATATCGGTAGAAATGATGTCAAAAAGATGGTAGAAAAGTGGTAGAAATTAAAACCCATTTTTATGTAGTAAATCTTATATTCAATAAATTATTAAAAAATACAAAAAATTAAATAAACAATAATTCAATTCTTTCAGTTTCAAATATCACAATTCACAATAATTAAATTAGTTAGAAAAACTTAAAATTATTTTTTGCTATATCGACCGCCGGAAAATTTAAATTTTGAAGCATATTTAAGTAATGCTTCCGGAGGATTAAAATTCTGAAAATTTACCGAAATTTCCCTTGCAGCCAAAATGTTGTGAACGGTTGTAGTTTTTAAATTATTTTTTTTTCATTTTTAATATTTTTTAAATCTGAAAATAGCGCTGCTATGCGGTAGGCACCAAAGTTTCAACATATAAGAAGATATGTTTTCAAAAATTAAATTGTCCAATCCGTCTTTTTAGTAGTACCCGTAGCGTGATGGTTAGTGCGTTGGACTGTCATGCAAGGGGTCTTGGGTTCAAACCCTGCCTGTGCCATCTAACTTTTTTCACGAGTACTGCCTCTTGCGAGGAATTGACAAATTCTCCAAGAGTAATTCTTGTCATGAAAAGTGCTTTCTCAATTTAGCCGTTCGGATTCGGCATATAAACTGTAGGTCCCTTCCATCTCTGACAACATTACTCGCACACAGGGATGGTTGAGAGTTGTAAGTCACTCAAATTCAAGTAATGAATCGCTGAACTTACTACTGGATACTCATTTTCCTGGAAGTTCTCTTACCGAGACTTGCAACGGTTATATACGTTCAAGTCCCAATACAACATATCCACAAGGTCTGATCACAAGGGACAAGCTACAATGGGCTCTCAACAGCTTCAAACCATTTAAATCTGCAGGACCAGATGGAATAATACCAGCCGAGCTACAAAAGACTTCTGACATAATTGCACCAATCCTTGAGGCAATTTTTACCAGCTGTCTTTACCTGGTCCATGTTCCCTCGGCATGGCGAGAAGTTAAAGTTGTTTTTATACCCAAGGCAGGTAAATGCTCGCAAGTTAATCCTAAAGATCTACGACCTATAAGTCTATCATCATTCCTTCTTAAGACCTTGGAAAGATTGATTGATATCCATTTAAGGGCAAGTATTGATACAAGACTTCTGTCTTCGTCTCAACATGCCTACTGTAAAGGTAAATCGGTGGAAACAGCGTTACACACCTTAGTACGCACCGTCGAATATTCCCTCCATCATAAAGAGTTCACTATGGTTGCTTTCCTTGACATCGAAGGTGCCTTTAACAACGTGGACACATCTGCAATCACATCTGCACTAACATCTCTAAATGTAGAGAGTTCGCTTCGGGAGTTAATTCATTTAATGTTTACTAGCAGAATAATTAACTCAAAACTGGGCAACTCTTCTGGCAGACGATTCGTTAGTAGAGGGACACCGCAAGGTGGTGTATCCCCTCTCCTCTGGAACCTAGTGGTGAATGAAATCCTAACTGGTCTGGATGCGGAGGGTTTCAGAGTGATAGCCTATGCGGACGACGTTGCTATAGCAGTTTCAGGAAAGCATCTTAACACGTTAAAAGAACTCTTACAAAATGCCTTAGATAGACTAATACTTTGGGCTGATCGGTGTGGACTGGGTGTTAACCCACACAAAACCGATTTGGTCTTATTTTCGAGCAGATACAAAATTCCATTTGTCAACCCTCCACATATTAAAGGAATCCAATTAAAATTCTCAGACGAGGCTAAATACCTGGGTCTTGTCTTAGATAAAAAACTAAATTGGAAACGCAACGTAGAGGCTATACACATCGGTAATCAGACCGATTTTAATGTACGGTGTGGCAGTATGGTGGACTGCTTAAGAAAAAGGTATAAACCGAGATAAAGTAAATAAAGTCCAACGTTCAGCTTGCCTATGTATAAGCGGATCGCTTCGCACGACCCCATCTGCGGCACTGGACACCTTACTCTACCTAACACCTCTTGACATCTTTAGCAAACAAATAGCTGCAAGTTCTGCTATTCGCCTCAAAGCTTCGTCGCAGTGGACTAACAACAACATTGGCCACTCCGTTATTCTTAGTTATTTAGAATCAATCCCAAAGCACACAGACTACACCATCCCCCAACTACAATTCGACAGAAATTTCCAGATTTCTATACCTCCCAGATCTTTTTGGGAGGATAGGACATTCCTGGAAGACGAGTCAATCCACTTCCATACAGATGGGTCAAAAACAAAAGAAGGGGTTGGTGGAGGTGTGTACTCTGAACGACTGAAATTAAGTCTCTCATTCCGCCTTCCCAATCATTGTAGCGTGTTCCAGGCGGAACTTTTGGCGATAAAAGAAGTCTTGTCCTGGCTTAAAGAAAACGTGATATCAACATCTGATATCCGTATTTTTTCAGATAGTCAGGCTTCTATCAAATCTCTGGACTCTTTCTCTACAAACTCTATAACAGTCCATAACATTCAATCATCTCTAATGGAGATGGCACAACAGTTTAATATTCACCTTTGCTGGGTGCCGGGCCATAGAGACATTCCAGGTAACTGTAAGGCAGATGAACTCGCCAGGAACGGCACAGTACAGCCCATCCTACCACGTTTGGCACGTACTGGCATACCAATCGCTACTTGTAAACTTTTGCTAATGCAAGACGCTGTGAGGAGGGCAGGCACCAGGTGGAACAACATCACCACGTGTCAAGTCACAAAAAACATCTGGCCAACAATGGATTTAAAACGTTCAAGGTGCTTGCTCTCTCTAAGCAGATCGCATATAAGCTCGATAATAGGTGTCATAACCGGACACTGTCTAATAGGAAAGCACGCCACGAGATTAGGCGTATTATCAAATGATTTCTGCAGAAGCTGTATGGACGAGGAAGAGGAAGAAACAATTCTTCATCTTCTCTGCACATGCCCAGCTCTGGCTCGAAAGCGCAAGAATTACCTAGGAGAATTCTTCTTCAACGATCTAAACGATCTAAATCATATCGGCATAATCAGCCTCTCACGTTTCGTAAGAGACTCAAACTGGTTCCATTGAGCTTAGAAAGTAACCTCAAGATTCATGTGGTATCACAATGGGCCATTAAACTGGCCTAAGTGTGTCCGTTTCCATCTTGGACAGCCACTATAACCTAACCTAACCTGTAAGTCACTAGGCCCTGGTTCTCCATGGACTGTTGCGCCACCTAATTTATTTAATTTTAATCCGTCTTTTAAGTTTTTTATCAAAAGCAATTGTGAAACAATGTCATCAGTTTTAAAAACTTGGAGTAATTGATTTTCTACAATTAAATTTCTCCACTCATTATTAATTAACTCTAGTTCTGAGTTATTTATAGGTGGTGAAAAATGTTTCGTGAGACCTAAAACTGATGGCATTGTTCCATCAATGACGTTTTTCGGGTTTAAATATTTGAAAAATTTTAGTTCATCGTTTGAAAGGTTAAACCTTTCTCCAATTTGAACACATAATTCAAAATAATAGCTGCACATAACTTTTCGTAGTTGCATTACATCTTGTAAAAAAATATCATTTTTTTTTTTTTTTTTTTTTTTTTTTTCGCTCTGGCTTCCGGTTTGGGAAACCCCGTTATATTTATTTATTTATTTATTCATCAATATGAGATTTAAAAATCTACAATTAGACTACTAGATAAATAATTACATGTGTATAATTTATTAAATAAACTTAAGTTTAATATAAATACTTAAATTATAATTAATATGAAAAGTATATAAAAATAAAATATAAATAAAAATATATAATTAATTTGTTCATACATAATCAAAATATAAAATCAATTAAAATGAAAATACAATAATAGTTTATTTTTCAAAGAAGATCTACTTAATTGAAAATCAAAATCAATACAATTTAAAATTAAGTTTGTTTCTTTGACACAGCGGGTTATAGGTTCATTTTTCGCGTAATTAACTCTGTGTACATCTTCACGAAACAAACAACGTATTCGAAGTTGTCGCGATGGAGCATACAAATTTATTAAAGACAACAAAAAAGGGCATTTGATATGATATGATAAAATATCACTTATAAACATCACAGAAAACATTTTACGTCTGTTTTCAAGTGATTGAATAGCTAAAAGTTGGCATCTAGTTTTGTATGATGGAGTTTCGATGTTCCATCCAAATTTTTGAAAAGTGAATCTTGTAAATTTTTTTTGGACCATTTCAATTCTTTTAGATTGAATGTTATAAAAAGGGTTCCAGATTACACAACAGTATTCCAAGATTGGTCTTACATATGAGGTAAAAAGCGATTTTAGAGTAAAAGGGTCTTTAAAGTCTATGCTATTGCGTTTGATAAAGCCGAGCATGGAATTTGCTTTGGTTACACTAAATTCAATGTGCTTAACAAAGTTAAGTTTAGGGTCAAAAACAACACCAAGATCTTTCTTCTCCCTTACTCTTTCTAGAACTTGATTCTCAATTTTGTATTCAAAGATGATTTCAGAAAAGTTGCGGCAAAAAGAAAAACATTGACATTTAGCAACATTTAAATAAAGTTGGTTTTTCGTGCACCATTGGGATAGTTTCGAAATATCGTCTTGTAAGAGATGACAGTCATTAATAGATTTTATGCAACGAAAAAACTTTAAGTCATCGGCGAAAAGAAGTTGACTAGAATTAAGGAAAATACTAGGTAAGTCATTTATAAAAATTAGGAAAAGAAGTGGTCCAAGATGGCTACCTTGGGGCACACCAGATGAAACCAAAATTGGTTTTGAGAGAACTTCGTCAATGCAAACAAATTGAACTCGAACCTTAAGGTAAGATTCCAACCATTTCAAAAACATAGAATGAAATCCAAAGTTTTTTAATTTCTTAATTAAAATAGAGTGACTTACTTTATCAAATGCCTTTGAAAAATCGGTATAAATTACATCAATTTGATGTCCTTCTTCGAGATTATTTAAAACGAAATTGGAGAAAATAGAAAGATTAGTCGTTGTTGATCTTCCTGCTACGAAACCATGTTGTAACGGTGAAATGTGTTCCTTAACTAAAAATGTTAGTTTTTCATATATCAATTTCTCGAAAAGTTTTGGAATACATGACAATTTACAAATCGGACGGTAGTTGGATATTTGCTGTTTAGACCCTGATTTGTGAATAGGGTTTAAAAATGATTTCTTCCATGATGGAAGAAATTCGCCGTTCTTTAAAGAGCTATTAAAAATTAAGAAAAGCGGTTCAGCTAGAGAAGCAGCACATTTTTTAAGAACAATAGGTGGAATTTCGTCTGGACCTGGTTTATTGTCATCATTTAAACTCAAGAGACCATCTTCAATTTCGGAAATATTTAATTCTAAGCAACCAATATCTGTCTCACATTCAAAAGACAAATATTCGGTCGTCCATGCTGAACTTACATTCGAATTAGCGTAACTAGATTCAAAATAGTGTGCGAAGGAATCACAAATACTTGATACATTTGAAAATATTGACCCAAGGTAATTCATACACCTGGGAATACCAATCGATTTTTTTTTACTCTTGATGTAGGACCAGAATGACTTACTATTTTTTTTTAGGTTAGATTCAATTGATAAAATATAATTTTGAAATAAAAGTTGTTAAGAATATCGAATTCTCGTTCCAATTGGATATAAATATTTCGTAGTTCATCTTTATTTTCTGCTATCCGTAAACGTTTATAAGCCTTGTTTTTTCTATTGCTTAAGTTACTCAGCTTTTTATTGAACCAAGGCGGCTTGGAATTTGTTTTAATTTCAACTTTAGGAACATACATATCAATTGCCGATTTCAGGTTATCAATAAAAAAGTCATAAAAATGTAATAAATCCAAAGAACAAAAATACTCACACCACGGAATATGCACCATGTAACTCGCTATGCCTTCGAAATTAGCTTTTTTGTAATTCAGTTTCAATTTCACACAATTGTTAGATTTGATAAAATCATAAAAAGAGAAACAAATATCTAAAGCATTGTGATGAACAGAGTTAGAAAACATAGGATATATTGACTTATTTACAGATATAGCTAGTTCTCTGTCAACAAAAACAAGGTCCAGAATACGATTTAAATTATTCACACAACAATTAATTTGGATTAAGTCATAACTTGCAAATGTATCAATTACTTCACATTCAATATCTGAATTTACATTAAATGACAAGAGATGTAGTTCCTCGGGATCGAATACCCATTCAATGTTTGACAGATTAAAATCTCCAAGAATATGTGGTGGTGGTGGAGGTGTCTGTGACGTTGAAATATTCAGAGATGAAGATGTTTGAAGAGACAATTCTTTATTCTTATTGTTGTTACTGCTTTCCCGCGGCACGAATTTCTTTATTTGAACAAAGCACGGCCATATACGCGAATCCATGATGATAGAATATTTTGAGGCTGGGATGCTTAGTTTAAATGTAACGAATTTCAGTTTAGATGTATCAGTATCTTTTTTAACCAACGCATAACATTTGAAATGGTTTGGTGAAATATTAGTTTTCTGAGAAATGTGATTTATTATATCTTCAGGCTTAGTGTCTCTACTAAACTTTGATAAGTGAATCCACGTATAGTCAGGGAGAGCACAGAGAGTAGCCGAAGGGTCAGTACCAATTAATTTTTTAGTGTTAGTTAAGTTAGAATTTTTATTTTTTTTAGATTGAACTTCGGTCCATTCAGTAGAATTTTTGAATACACCAGGTTGTTCTGATATGATGGAATTATGTTTGGATGTTGAAGAAGATGATTTTGCAACACTTTGAGCTATTTCAGACTCTTCAGGTATAATAAGGGGGGAAGGTGGAATATTTGTTGTACTGGGTTCAATATTATAATTGGTTAAAGAACTTGGTTCATTGTCTCTTTCCGCAGATTTAGGATTTTTTTTGCTGTTTTACGAGGTGATGAATTATTTGAGAACACTAATTTAAGAGCACTTAGATCATTTTTAATCTCTCTAACACTCAGAGAAAGATCGTGAAAATTATTGATGAAGGTTGAGAGGTTTATATTCACACAAGAATTGCATTTCCAGAATAAATTACGATTGATTAATGATTTATGAATGTCATCGGATAGATCAATACAATTTTTGTGTAAATGACGACCGCAGAAAAAACCGCACTCGACTGATTCGGAACTTTTAGATCTTTTTATAGCAAGATTGCAATTAGCACAAATCTTAGACATTTTGGAAATCAATGTACTACCGTCTCAGAGAGAAGTTAGTCGAAGAAGTTAGTCGAAGACTGACTTCAAATAAGTACCTTTCAAAGTAAAGGCCAAAATACATTTGAGAATATGGTAAATAGTTTTTACTGTTTTTATATTTGTGTTTACATTCATATTTTCTGGTTTTACAAAATTTTTCATAAAATTTAATTTTAATGTAGTCATTCTTTCGAATATCAAGTGTAATTTTGTGTTCTCAGATTGAAATGTTTTATTTAACTCGTTTATAAATTATAATTTTAAGATTTATTGACAAAAAATTTAAATATACTATAAATATTAAAAGGTAGAGTTTAATGATAGGTGAACGGTGAGTTGCAAAAAGTGGTAGAATTTGCTTTTTAGGTGGTAGATTTTCATGAACACCAAAAAGTGGTAGAAATACCGCTTAAGTGGTAGAAGTCCCAACAGGCCAACACTGCACAGCAACCTAACTGCTCTCTTTTTTCGGAGACATTTTTTTGTTGTTTTATTTGTAGATGAGAACTCACATACAGAGGTACGGTGCGTAATACAAAACCTGCACGTTCTAGCCCATCCCATACGATTCAATATGAATAAGTATTTTGCTTTGTCATACTCTTTATGTTAATTTTGGGACTCGGTGTGCATGAAATAAATCTTGCACATGAGGTGTCATGGAAATTTTTTGTGTTGAGATTTTTTCTCTTTTATGAACAGGGTGAAATATTTTTTGAAATTAGGTAGGTAGGTGTCTTTGATACAAAAGGTCAATGGATGTGCAAGTTTTCTTTTTTGCACACTGAGTATCGCGAAACTAACATGGGAGATATTTAAAAAAAAAACTTATTTATACGAAATCACAATCATATGGGTCAGAGCGTGCAGGTTTTTTTATTGCACACTGTGTAAGAGTTAAGTGCCTGATTACAGAGATGAAATTTTTAATAGAATGGAAAGGAGCATTGCATAGAGCTTAAAAATTAAAGAGGGATGATTCTATGTGGAGTCGAATTGTTCTTGCGCAGGCAGTTTGTTTATTTTTTTTAAAAGTTAATAACGGCTACTTTTAATGTATATCTAGTCTGGTGCAGAATGCAGATTGTTTCAATTGTTTTTTCGCTTTGTTGGTTACTTAATATTAAATAAATACCTATCAGTTTTTAATAGAAGTGACAGTTTTTAATAGAAGACCGTAATGTGACTGACTCAGTTGATTTTAGACAAACTTGAATTACATCGAATTCGAATTCGAATTCGAACCCTAGAACCAAGAGCATTTTTCGTTCCATGTCGCCCGCATTCCTTAAATTTAGTGGTTAATGATGCTGCTCGGTGCTCATTTTATGCAGTTAAATTTTTCGATACATTTCAATGTTTGTATAACTTTTTTTCAAGTTCCACAACGAGGTGGGATATTTATAAGAAAAAAATTCCAAGTCATACTTTGAAATCCCCTTCTGAGACTAGATGAAAGAGCAGGTTAGATGCATTGAGTCTTTTAAAAACAAATTAAGAAGAAATATATGAAGCCCTTATAGAATTAAGAAATCTAGAGGCCAAAAACATTGCAGAATCGTTAGGAAATAAAATTTTTGATTTGACATTTATTTGCTGCCTGCTAATTTGGTTTGATATTTTAGAAAATATAAATTAAACTAGTAAATATTTGCAAAGTTCGTCCGTTAATCTGTCAACTGGCATAACAGTTTTAGAAAATACAAAAAACAGTTTGATTTTAATGCGTTCCGATGAAAAATTTAATGAGTAGGTATGTTCAATTAACCGAGCGTATTGCTAGTTCCCTAGAAATACCAAATATATTCAGGGCCGCATTTAGGGGAGGGCAACCGGGGCGGAAGCCCGGGGCCTCCACAAACAGGGGCCCCCACAATAGAGACTTCGGTTGGGTATTCGATTCCGTGTCTCGACAATTTTTTTTTCTTATAAATATATGTACATATAAAGTAATTGCTGTATATGAAGAATCGGTGTTCTTCAATTCTTGGAAAAATCAATTATTATTGACTAATTGGTAATTTGTTTCATATTTCTTTATGCAGTCAGGTATGCAGTTTGATAAGCAAATAATTATTATGGTGACACAATTAAATGCCATCAATTATTCACGAACTTTACTGCATGCAAGAAATTGAAATAAATCATAGTCGGTCAATAGTAATTTATTTGTATATTTATTGAAGAATATCGATTTCGATTGTCATACAAAATCCACCTCATCGTGACAAGCTCGACAATCAAAATTTCAGAGCTACAGTCCCAAACCTCGAAATTGGATTGAGAATGTATTTGGTTTTGATGGTAACAAATTGCACTGGAGAGCGCTCATTTTCAAAAATGAAAATTATAAAAAATAGGCTTCGAACCACGATGGGACAAAACCGTCTATCGAAGCTTTATCTCCTGAGCATTGAAAGCGATTTACTCCGAGAAATGGATTTCAACGAAATCATCAACGATTTTTCGGCAACCCTAAAATTTAATTTCAGATAATTCTTTTTTCCGTTTATATTTATATGCATGTGTTTGTTCAATACTAAAGGAATCTACTTGGTTTCACAATAAATTATTTATTGAAAAACTCGAGTGAAAAAAAATGGTTTACTTTATGTATTTTGAAAATAATTTGGGTGATGGGGCCTCCACTCCTTATTGCCCGAGGCCCTGAATATATTTCCTGTAGCTTCATCATTGCGATCTCAACGGAGAAAAATACTTTATGCTGATGAATGTCCTGAAACTATATTATACCCGAAACAAAGATTTAAAGTTGAATTTTCTTTTTAAAATACTTGAAAGGTTTGATACGTATAGTATCAATTTTTCATTTTTAAGTAACATAAGCGAATGTTTAAAAAATAAAAATGTACGTGCTTCATGCCTTAATTTGCAGAATGTTTTAACATAAAGTAGTTTTAAAGATTTAGATGGAGAAAAATTTTTTCATGAGTTAACCGTAACATTCCCGCTTGTTACACCACAAAGCTCAAGTTTAGATGTGTAAACTATTATTTTTAGTTCAAACCTTGAAGATTTTGCCCCGAATTTAGTAATTGCTCTCCAAATCCTTAATACAATCCCCGTCACGGTAGCTTCAGGAGAACGAAGTTTTTCTAAACTTAAAATTATTAAAAATTATCTTAGGACAACCATAACTCAAGAGAGATTGGTAGGTTTATCTATAATGTCCATTGAAAAGAAATTATTAAATTCTTTAAACTTTGATGATCTCATTTCTGAATTTGCAAAATGTAAGGCCAGAAAAGTAAGTTTCCAAGTTAAAAAGTTTCTTCTCTGCGTTTTAGTTTAATGGGTTAGGCCTCCTGGGGATACCTTAACAAAAAAAACTCATTCAAAGTCTACCTCCTGGGTAATCTGGGAAAGGCTTATGCTTGTGAATCAGTTTATGTGTAAAAAAAATATAAAAAAGGGGCGCTTTCTACAAATCTTGCACAGGGCGCAAGTTTGGCTGGGGCCGGCCTTGGCCTTGCCTAATGATTTTTTGTCTTGCTCTTGATATGCTATTCAATTCTTTCCATGTCATTCCAAAATCAAGTTGATTCCCTTTAATTTATTTTGTGACACTAAAGGTTGCAAACTTTGATTGAATTAAAAAGATTACTACATGTTAAATCTATTAAGGTTTAGAGGGAAAATTGTAGCTTACAGTCACAAAAATCATTCGAATTGAAATCACTATAGACTATTGGCAATTCGGGCTATAAATAAATGTAAATAGTAGATTTGGTCAAGTTACAAGTAATTACAATAATTTATGGTTTGTAGACTCATATAAAGCTGTTAAGTAAGTGTACATGTAACATAAAATGTATTTTAACATTGAAAAGAGTGACAGTTTTAATGAATGTTTGATCTCTACTTTCGGCAGCCAATTGGTCTTGAAGTACTTTCTGTCACCATGATAAGGTTGCATTTTATAATATTTCAGTAAATGTTTACTAATATTAATTTATCACTTCTCTTCAACAATATTTTTAAGGCAATTTTCCTTTTTGTCTAAAATCTGCACTAAGCTAATAATTACTTTGTGTGGTTCTTAACATTTTTCATTTAATAGAATTTTTTACAAGTAAATTTATATCTAATATTTTCAGGTTTTTTTTTTTAAGTAAGCATTTAATAGAAAAACTTCAGTCCCTAATTACTTACAATTTCTGTCCATTCCATGTCATTGAGAATTTAAGTTAAATTGCGTCAAACTTCATATAATTTAAATTAATAAATTGAATTGCGATTGTATTGAATAGTTTTTCATGTGAGGTGAGCCTACAAAAGGTTTAAAGGGACAATTTTTGCTAACAGTAACAGAAATCACCTCTTTTCGTTCGATTCTATAGCAATAATGTCGGTGCTTAGTTTTATAGTCTTACTAATATTTTTTTTCAAAGGATTTCAAGCAAATCAATCCGAATCATTACTATCAGCAGCTATTAAGCATGCAGTTGCAAGTTCATTTAATGAGACTTTTGATGGTGTTGATGAATTAAATATTGTCATTAAAAGTGACCTTAAAGAAAGTCAAGTATTTTTTCTCGATATAATTGATAATGTATTAAGTGAAACATGGAAATTCGGGATACAAATTAGTGTAAATAATGAAGTTGGTCTTACAAGTGATTACAATTTGTGGTTCATAGACTCTTATGTAGCTTTTGGGTAGGTATATGTAATTCGATTTTAAGCATTAAAATTACGAGTGACAAAATGTCAATATCCTGTAAAATGATGTGTCTAACAATGATTTTATAATCTTTTAAAAGTTGAGAAAAATCGCATTATTTCTGTCATGAAAATAGTGGCAAATAATAAACTGACATACCTTATTCTAAGGACTGATGAAGTGTCAATAGAGCAGCATGTTTAACTTCAAAGTAAAATTTGATAATCAGTAAAATTTTAAGTTAATTAATTAATTCATTGAAATTATTTACTACTTTGCATTTGGCAGAAATAATTGCAATGTTTCACTTTTAAAACATTTATTTAACAACACCATTTTCTGTTTCAAAGGCGTTTTCTATCATCAATTGAAGCTTATCACCGAGATTCGCAACTCTTCTGTTTTATAGTTCTTAGAACATTTAAATCAGAAAAATATCGCATAGGAGAGTTGGAAAAAATATTCTCTGATTTTATGGACCTAATGATTACTAACGTCAACGTTCTGGTAGAAAACGTTTCTGGAGAAGTTCTTTTCTACACTTTCTACCCCTTCGAAGACCTAACATCATGTCGATCTGTTAAACCTGTCCGTACACACCGTTTTCACAATGATACCTTAAGAGGTATCAAAGAGTATTTTCCAGCAAAAACTTACAATTTTAATGGATGTCCACTTCACATAAGATCAATTAATAAGCTGATTCTTAAATTGAGGAACAATAATTCATCTATCAACGAATATTATGACAGCAACGAGATTGCCATTTTTGAAGCAACAATACTAACGCAGATTGCATCTACCATGAATTTCACTCTAGAAATATTTGATTTTCCTGCTTTTTTTAAAAACAATCAGAGTGCACTTTTTTCTCTTCAAAATTGGAAAAATTTCGTGAGTAGACTTAAATTTTTAAAATCACTCATAATTTAATGTTTCTTTTTTTGATTCTAGATGAAAAATGACAAAATTGATATGGCTATAAGTCTTTTACATAATAGTCCTTTCCATGATAAGATTTTTTCTAAAAGTATACCGTACATTTTATCATCGTTTATCATCATTGTCTCTCCGCAGCCCAATAATCTTCTGAGATTTGTTTGGATCATAAAGCCATTTACGGTCACAACTTGGATTTATATTGTTGTTTTCTTTTTGCTTATAATATAATGCATAATTCTGACAACCAGGTTTCGACGTCTTAAAAGGATATTTCACTTTAATGAACCAAGATTTCTTGAGGTTATATCCATCATCATAGGGGCACCAGTTCTTTCAATCCCGAGGAGCAATTTTTTGCGTTTTTGTATAACTGTCTTGATGTTAGGAACTTTCATTCTGCGATCGGCTTATCAAGGTAAACTCTTTGATGCTTTTCGTGGAGGCAAAATGTTTAACCCACCTCAAACCATACGGGATCTCTTTGAAGATAACTACACCATCTATTCTCACATATTTTACAAACCAATAATTAATGAATTGAATCAAATTGAATACCTTAATTTTAAAGAACTTCAAACGTTAGATGTTTTAGACTATGATAGTTTTCTTAGCACTGGAAAAAGAACAGCATTTGTTTCATCCTATGTTATTTTTAATTTGTATTACACAGCTCAACAGCGCAATCATTTAAGAATTGCCCCCATTTTTCGTCAACATATTTGTGTCTTTTACTTAAAGCACTCAATCTTACAACCGAAAATCAATGAAATTATTTTTCGACTTGAAGAAGCTGGTATCTTACACTACTTAAGAAAAAGTTTTGAAAGTGATGCTGATAACGGACTAAATCGTAAAAAGTTGGATGAAAGCGAGCAGGAGCCAAAAAGCTTGAATCTTAAACGTTTTGAAATCATATTTTACTTTGGAATAGTGCTATGTGGAATTTCATGCTTAGTTTTCGTTTTGGAGTTATTGTGGACTAAGATAATTTTGGTGGTAACAAATTTAAAGAGAAGTAAGTTCGTAAAACGGTTTATTAAGTAGGTTTTACAAATGTAAGATAAATTTTGTTTGGAAAATTTATATGAATAAACATAATAAATATCGTGTGTTGTAAAGCTCTTAAGTAGTTTTCATTAAGTTTTGGTATAATATTTAATACAAAAATCTTTATTAATTTTTAAAAAGCTTAGATGCAACAAACATTTTGAACTTTGTATCGATGATTGAAAACGTTCAGATTGTTTTAAGTATAAGGCATTCCTCTCATTTTAAATGAAAGTTAAATAAAATTAGGAGTTATTTCGGAAATAAGACTGAACACTGCAGATAATTAATTAATTCAAAACATTTCATGATTGAAAGTGACGCAGAAACTCCTTTATTGGTTTTCCATCCAGGCTTGACAGGGTAAGTTGTTAAACCTCTATTATGAATTTTTAACACTGGTCGTTAAAAAATATTTGTTTAAGTTAATAAATTGTCCTTAATTTGAATATTAACTTATAATTTTTAATATAACTTCAGGTGTTTTAAAAATGCCTAGTTAAAAATGTAAAAATTAATTGAAGTTAATTTTTAGTGCTGATTTAGTATTTGATCCCCAATTTAATCTAACTGATCAAAGTCGAAAAAACCCATCATTATTATTTATTTGTTCAAAATTTTTCAATCTTTGCTTACAGGAAAATTTCTTTAAAAAATAAGTAAACAATGAGTGGTAGCACCTTTAAGTTGTTGGTGTTGTTCAAAAACATTCAATAAAATTAAAAAGGAATGGTCAAGTCTAACAAGCTGACATTCTAGTACGAATAGTACAATACAAATAATAAGTAAACTACTTTCAAACCATTTTACCTTTTTCTGTTAAAAACTTAATAAGCAGAAATGTATCAAATTGTTTACTTTTTATGTAAGACATACCAAATCTAAAAATGTATGAAGATTTTTTGAACATTTTATGAAATACATAATATAAATATTTTATATAAACATTGAAGGCAAGGATGGTAGAACTCCTTGAGCTTTTATGAGGCTCAAAAAGACTTGGATATGTATCTAGAAGTTTTTTTTCCGAATTTTAGTAGGATTATCTCAAAAACCTCGTAATACCCCGTGGCATGATGGTTAGTGCGTTGGACTGTCATGTCAGAGTTCTTGGGTTCGATCCCAAGATCGCCATCTAAAGTATTCTTCACGGGTACTACCTCTTGCGAGGAATTGACAAATTCTCCAAGAGTAATTCTTGTCATGAAAAGTGCTTTCTCAAATTTGCCATTCGAATTCGGCTTTAAACTGTAGGTTCCCTCCATCCCTGACAACAGTACTCGCACACAGGAATGGTTGAGAGTTGTAAGTCACCCGCCACACAATTTATTTATCTCAAAAACCTTACGTGATAGATTGACTTTTGAGTCCGATTTATATAAAGGCTATCAAAATTCGTCATAGTACCCGTGGCATGATGGCTTGTGCGTAGGGCTGTCACTCCAGAGGTCTTGGATTCAATCCCTTCCTAAGCCACTTTAAGATTTTTTACGAGTTCTGCCTCTTGTGGGATATTGACAAATCCTCCACGAGTAATTCTTGAAATGAAAAGTGCATTGTAAAGTTAGCCGTTTGGATTCAGGATGACTCACACACACGGTTAAAAATTGAGCGTTGTTTATAGGTCCTGGTTTTCTAAAATTTTCAGAAAGTGGTAAGCTTATAGCAAGCGTCAAACTACGATCAGAGGCTCATCATAAGTGCATGTGTTAGTTGTTAGTAAAAAAAATAATACAATTATGGTCAAAGGGGGTAATTGTAAACGATTTTGCATTTTTTTATTTTTGTTTCACTTGTAATGTTTGTAACGCTTAACCATGCAATGTCGAACATTTTTGTTTATGCTACTTAAGTTTGGATTGTATTATCTATCAAAGAGTAGTAATCTTAATGGCGTTTTTTTATTAGTTTTTATAAAATTTGATAGTTACATTTACCCCCCTAGTTTTTTAAGTAAACGAGAAAAATGGGGTAAATAAATACGGTACCAGTCGTCCTACCATTGTGGAAAGGGGTAACCAAGTTCTCCCTAATTATATAAGTAGGTACCTACTAAACCAAAGGGATCACCCTTATCGCAGAAGTAACCAGCACGAGATCTGACATAAGGCACCTTGCTAAAGTGTCCTCCACGTCTGACGAAAGTGCCAGTTTTCTGCCTCTAGATATAATGACAGTAGGATTTTTTCCTTCACCGATCCTCTGAAGTGTATGATGGAGCTGTGGTTTTTGGTTGATATGTACGTGGTATCTTTTTGATATAAAATATTGTTAGATCAACAACAAAGCCATTGAAAATGTATATTTACAATTACCCCAAATTGTTCACTTTTACCCCATTTCGGTGTTTACATTTACCCATGATAGGAACATAATGGGGTAATTGTAAACAGCCAATAACTTTTAAATTTTGTTATTCAGACAAATAAAAACATATAGCATGCATTTATACTCATATTTAACTTTCTTAAAGATACAATTTAACTTACTTCGATCGCCTTTGTTTGTTTTGCAACAATTTTAATTAGCACTGAAAAACTTAAAAACGCAGGAAGACTCATGGAAACGAACAAAACATAAATAACCCTTTGACAGATAAGGCCTTCCACGCGTCAATATGATTTAAATACAATGTCTTTTCAAATAATTTCATGGCATGCTTCAAATTATAAACGGTTTTGAGAAAATTAAGTGTGTTTACAATTACCCCCCTTGACCATATAGCCTAACACACGCACAAAATACAAAACATAATTAACTGTTTAACAACAAAAACAGAACAAAAAATAAAATGAGAACTTTTACGATAGTGGAGCACTGGTTCTAAACAATGATTTTAATCCCACCTTATTCAAATTTAAATCTATCGATGAACAGTTTAAGTTATATAAAATCCTTATTCGACTTAAAGCTTTATTCTTCCCATAGTTAGTTCTATGGAAGTCAATATGTTTAAAATCAAATGTACGCAGGTGATGAGTTCCGCCTCGGTAATTCAAATGTACACAAGATAGCGAATAAGGTGCATCAATTTCACCGTTATTGAGTTGATGAAAAAAATACTAAGTCATTATTAACACGCCTTTGATGGAGAGATTGCATTTGAAGAAGCAGAATTGCATTTGAAGAGGCAGATCATAAGGATCACTCCAAGGAAGACCCTTTAGGGCAAAACGAATGAAATTGTGTTGAATTGATTCAATACGTTTTCTATAAATTTAGTAATAGGGAGTCCATACCTACCTGCAGATCATATTCCAGATGAAGACGAACATTTCAATTATACAAAGAAAGAGTAACATAGGGATCATTGAAATCCTTTGCCCAGCGTTTTATAAAACCAAGCATAGGTAGAACTTGCTTTATCAACAATCAAATTAATGTGATGTGTAAATTCTAAGTTGGAACAGAAATGAACACCTAAATCTTTAAATGTGGAGACGCGACCGAGTTTTTGCTGTGATATACCTACAATAATCAAATACACTACCGATCCGTTTTTTAGTAAAAGTTATCGTCTGGCATTTTAGAGGGTTGAGTGAAAGGCTATTTTTCCCACACCAAAATGTGAAACTATTAATGTCGGCTTGTAAAAGATTACGATCATGGGTGGACTTTATTATTTTAAAAATCTTCATGTCGTCAGCAAAACTGAGTACTTCACTTGAGCGTAGACATGAGAATGCATCGTTAATAGACAGGATGAACAGAAAATGGCCAAGATGGCTTCCCTGGGGAGCACCAGATTGAGCAACAAAAGGCTCAGAATTTTACCTCATAGGATCTGTTTTCAAGGTATGATTTGATCCAAGCTAAGAAAAAATGGTGGAAAACCAAGAGCTTTAAGTTTAAATAAAATAATTCCGTGGCAAAGTTGGTCCAAAGCTTTAGAAAAGTCAGTGTATAAACACAAACAGTCAACTTCATGACCTTGTTCTAAAGCGTTTGAACATATGTTTGAGAATTGTAACGGTTGATCTGTTTTTCACAAAACCATGTTGCTGTTCGCAAATGAGATTCTTACTAAAAAATACTACACTTTCACTAAAAACTTGTTCAAACACTTTAGGAATTCAAGAAAGCTTTGCAATGGGCCTGTAGTTGCTTATGTCCGCCTTGTTACCTTTCTTGAAAATTGGTGTTAGAAATTACTCCTTCCATATATTGGGAAATTTTCCTGTTTTTAGAGAAAGTTTGATTAAGAACGTAACGGGTTCAACTATAGCATTACTACACTTTTTTAATACTATCGGGGAAATACCATCGGGACCGGCTGAACAGTCATCATTCAACGTAGATAAAAGATCAAGGACCGTACTCTGTAGCACAAGGATGTGACTACAGCTAGTTTGTGAAAAGGAGTGAAGATTAAGAAAATATACTTCATCAACTTCTTGAGGGCTATTAACAAATGACTCATGGAAATTTGTTGCGAAAGCGTTACAGATATCAACAGTTTTATCTGACGAAAGGTTCTTGTAAGTAAAGTTAATTGGAAAGCTATCTGATTTTTTCTTTAAGTTTACAAGTTTCCAAAATTTTTTAGGATTCGCTTTCAAAGAGGTGGTAGTACCCGTGGCATGATGGTTAGTGCGTTGGACTGTCATGCCAGAGGTCTTGCGTTCGATCCCTGCCTATGCCATCTAAAGTTTTTTTCACGGGTACTGCCTCTTACGAGGAATTGACAAATTCTCCAAGAGTAATTCTTGTCATGAAAAATGCTTTCTCAAATTTGCCGTTCGGATTCGGCTTTAAAAACTGTAGGTCCCCTTCATTCCTGCCAACATTACTCGCACACAGGAATGGTTGAGAGTTGTCAGTCACTAGGCCCTAGTTCTCAAACGGACTGTTGCGCCACCCAATTTATTTTATTTTTCAAAGAGGTGCCCAGCCCATATCAGTAACAGCTAGCATATACAAAATTAGAAAGAGACTTAAATTGGTTAAAAAGTTCAACATAGAAATTTAATATTAAAGATTAGTTATTATAATTTCGTAATTTTACCATTACACCTTCTATACAAATGCAAAAATATCCCAGTGATTATTTACAAATTAAGGAACTAAAACTGTGATTCATAATCATTTAAATTTTAAAGAATGAATCCCTTAAGGAACAGTTTTTCAGGTCTAATAACTTTGTAAATAAATACGAGTACATAAGCCCTAAAGACACTCATGTGGCAATATTCACTTAACAGTTCTGTCATGCTATTCGAGAATTCAGAATTTAAAATTCATGATGGCTTTTAGTTTAATTTCTTAAATAAAGGGTTATAAACTTTTTTGATTGAATTGAAAATATTTCAATATTTCCATAATGCATTATGTAAAGTTTTAGAATATCAACTTTTACTTACAGTCATAACAATAATGTCATTTCGTTTGAATTCAATGAGATGAACTCTATGTTTATTGTTTATATTAACATGTTTCCGAGGAATTCCTGCTCATCAACCAATGTCATTTTTGTCAATAGCGGTTCAAAATGCAATTTCGAATTCTTTTAAATATACCGCTGACGTAATAAACATTGCCATTGAAAGTGATTTTAAGACAAACGAAGTAATTTTTTCCAACACCATTAACAATATACTCAGTGACCATTGGCAATTCGGAGTACAAATAAATGTCAATAATGACGTTGGATAACTTAAAAGCGACTATATTTTGTGGTTTGTAGAGTCTTATGAAGCTTTTCGGTATAATGTATGTAACTTACTCTCTGAAGCATTAGCATGATCACGAGTGATAAATACCATCAATGTTTATTCGAAAGTTGTCTGCCAATAATTGTATTTGTTTTATAATTTAGCATAATTTCTGTCATATAGATAGTGAACAATTTTTATTGACTCCATTGTCAAAAACGTAATGTATTCATAACAAGTTTACTCAGAAAAATAAAGAAGAGTTTTGTGTAAGAAAATCATTGATAACAATATTGGTCAGAAATAATGCCAATTTTTCAGTGGCGCACACGAGTGAATTTAATATTACTATTATTTGTTTTTATTTAAAGGCGTCTTCTGTCATCGATTGATGCTTATCAGCAAGATTCGCAACTCTTCTGCTTTATAGTTTTTAGAACATTTGAATCAGAAAAATATCGCATACAAGAGTTAGAAAAAATATTTACTGACTTTCTGGATCTTATGATTATAAACGTCAATATTCTAATAGAAACTGTTTCTGGAGAAGTTCTTTTCTACACTTTCTATTCCTTCGAAGACCTTACATCATGTCGATCAGTAAAACCTGTTCATACTGACGGTTTTGAAAAGGGTATCTCAAAAACTAGCGAAGACTTTTTTCAGCTAAAACCAATAATTTTAATGGGTGTCCGCTTCGAATAAGATCTTGTAATACCTAAGCTGATTTTAAACTTGAGGAACATTAGTTCGACCATCAATCAATATTATTTCAACCATGAAATTGCCATCTTTGAAGTGGCGATACTACAGCAGATTGCATCTACCATGATTTTCACACTTGATATATTTGATTTTTCTGCTTTATTGAAAAAAGATTCAAAATTCGCAGCAAATTTTCGTGAGTTGGACTAACACTTATCAAATTACTCACAATTTAATGATTCTTTTTTATTTCAAGATGACCAATGACAAAATTGGCATGATAATGTGTTTATTTCCTAATGATCCTTACCATGATAAAGTTTTCTCTAAGTCTACTCCGTACTTTTTATCATGGTTCATTATTCTTCTGTGCCCACAGCCGAATAATCTTCGCAGGTTTACTTGGATCACGGTCACAACTTGGATTTATACTGCTGTTTCCATTTTGCTTCTAATAGGATGCGTTATTCTACCAAACAAGTTTCGACGTCTTAAAAGGATATTTCAGTTTCATGAACCAAGTTGGCTTGAGGTTATACCTCTAATCATAGGAGCCCCAGTTCTATTCATTTCAAGGAGCAATTTCATCCGTTTTTATATTACTGTTTTAATGTTAGAGGCCTTCATTCTTCGGTCTGCTTATCAAGGTAAACTTTTGTATGCTTTTCGAGGAAGAATAATGTTAAACCCCCCTCGCAGCATAAGAGAACTCTTTGAAGAAAACTACATCATCTATTCACATTCACAATACAAACCAATCAATCAATAATTATTAATGAGTTGAATCAAATTGAATACCACAATCTACAAGAACTTCGTTTCCTAGCTGCTTTGGAATACGATAGTTTCTTTGATACTGGCAAAAGAAATGCATTAGTTTCATAATATACATATATATTTTCATGGATTTTACACATCTCAACAGCGTAATCATTTAACAATTGGCCCCCTTTTTCGTCAACAAATTTGTGTCTACTTCCTAAAGCACTCAATCTTACAACCTAAAACCAATGAAATTATTAATCGACTTGAAGAAGCTGGTAACTTTCTATTATATTTACTATTTCAGAAAGAGTTTTGAAAATGATGCTGATTATAGACTTAGTCGTAAAAAAATGGATACAAATGAACAGAAGCCAAAAAGCTTGAATCATGAACGTTTTGAATTCATATTTTACTTTGGAATAGTGTTATGTGGAATTTCATGCTTAGTTTTCATTTTAGAGTTATTTTCTAGTAAGATAATTTGTTTGTTAACAAATTTGAAGATAAACAATCTTATAAAACGGTTTATTAAAGAGGCATAATAAATTTGAAATTTGAAATATGTTTATGTACCTATATTCTTTAACTTATAAACATAATAAACAGTAATGTTTCATCACTTTTCCTGATTGAGTTCTTTTTTAGTGTTGGTATATTTTTTGATACGAAAATCTTTATCAGTTTTCAATAAACTCATGAGTGCTACGTGCTCAGCTCAGCGGAGTTTCCCAAAGCTAAGGGAAAGATTCTAGCTGGATTGATTTTGAGTTTCCAACATTTCTCGTAGACGAAGTGCGATGTTCATTGTTTTTAACTCACTTATGTGTAGTCCCGGGTTTTTTGACACTTTTCCGATCTGTATAAATGAGTTCTGTACAAGCTGTTGGCTTCTTCCAAAGCTTTCTTGTCCATGTTGGCTGCGAAAGCCAGTATAGATATGTGATATTGTAGACTCTTGTCCCTCTGGTAGATGTCTTAAAGTCTTGGATGGCTTTTAAGAGAGGGGCATGCCAACCCATCCCCTTGTCAGATTCCATCGATGGTTCTGAATACCAATTTGAATACCCTTACTTAACTTTAAACGGTCACGGTCATCCAAAAAAGTCTTATTAGTTTATTGGGGAAGCCTAATTCTCTAATGGTTTTTTATGGTTCTAATCGGCTATGCTGTTCTATGCGGCTTATCGTTTTCAATATCAAATAAGTTTGTATATACATTAGGGTGATTCATTTCCGCAAAATTTTTTTTTTTCTCGGTGCTCAAGCAAAATATTAATTTACTTATAGAAAAAAAAATTCTCACCAAGGTAGAGCTCTTAATATCAATTTTAAGTACTTGCAATTTAAAATTGAAGTTTTCCCATATAAAATGCATGTAAAAAAATGTTTTTTTTTTTTCAAAGTTCTAATGCTCACGCACCTTTTACAATATTGTCAACCGGTTTAATGGACCTTATAGGGAATTTTACGCTCTTTAAAATTGCTTTTATGTTTTTTTGTGTAACTCGCACTGGTTCGCCAGTAGAAGTCATCAAAGTGTAATTTTTTGAATGAATAGCTTTTTTTCCAATTTTTTTGAGCAATTCGCAAAAAGTAGGGAGAAAAAAAGGGCTGATTCGTAAAAAATAGTCCTTTGACCAGTATTTATTCAATTTACAGCCATTTTTATGCCTCAAAACTTAAGAAATTGATAAATACTAATCAATCATGCTATTTAAATTGAACTTTTTTATTGATTACTAATGTATTTCTCTATAGCAACAACTTTTTTAGAATTATTATGATTTCTGACTTATAATAAATATAAAAATAACACATCAATTAACACATTGAAGAATATAGATAAAGTTTATTCAATTTTGAAGTTGAACAGTGCAGAAAAGAATTTCCAACGTGTGCCAAAAAGCTCCACTCAGCTCTAAAATCTTAATCTGCTTTATATAAAAATCGTAATTATTTAATATTTATCAACTTGTTTTTTATGACTATTGAGATGTTTACTAACTTTGCAATATATTACCTAATAATAGGTCCGTTCGCGTACTTTCTGCACTAAAATTCGTAAAAAGAAATATTTTAAAGAGTGGGGGTAATATTCTCTCACCAAAAAAAAAACTACAAAAAAGTAAGCGAACGGGAAAACAACAAATTTTTCACACAATATTACTGTCTTGTTGCTGTTCTTTGAAAATTTGTTTTTAAATTTTATAACTGACAGCAAAAGCGAGCAATTTATTTAATTTATTTGAATTTCTATCAAATTTGAAATTTTCACAAATCAGCCCAAAGAAATTTCTTGGGCTAAAATTCGTAGGTTGGGGAAATATTTTACTCTCTCATGAGCGCTCTCTTTTACGAAAAACTACGAAATTTTTGAGTACGCGAACAGGATTTGGTTAAATTTCGTATTTTTTCGTAAAATTGGACTGTTTTAGGAGGGTACGCGAACGGACCTAATGTAACCTTCTGTTTGTTTTGATTAAAGTTTTGTTGTTTCTTTTTAAATTAATGTGTTCTTTTTATATTTATTATAAGTCAGAAATCATAATAATTCTAAAAAAGTTGTTGCTATAGAGAAATACATTAGTAATCAATAAAAAAGTTCAATTTAAATAGCATGATTGATTAGTATTTATCAATTTCTTAAGTTTTGAGGCATAAAAATGGCTGTAAATTGAATAAATACTGGTCAAAGGACTATTTTTTACGAATCAGCCCTTTTTTCTCCCTACTTTTTGCGAATTGCTCAAAAAAATTGGAAAAAAAGCTATTCATTCAAAAAATTACACTTTGATGACTTCTACTGGCGAACCAGTGCGAGTTACACAAAAAAACATAAAAGCAATTTTAAAGAGCGTAAAATTCCCTATAAGGTCCATTAAACCGGTTGACAATATTGTAAAAGGTGCGTGAGCATTAGAACTTTGAAAAAAAAACATTTTTTTACATGCATTTTATATGGGAAAACTTCAATTTTAAATTGCAAGTACTTAAAATTGATATTAAGAGCTCTACCTTGGTGAGAATTTTTTTTTCTATAAGTAAATTAATATTTTGCTTGAGCACCGAGAAAAAAAATTTTTTTTGCGGAAATGAATCACCCTAATATACATACATACATACTAGTAAATGTGCCCTAGAGAAATGTATGTGAATATATTCCCTTAACAGATCCTCTAATGTCAATTCAGAATTTAAATTCGTGGCTTTTAATTTAATTTGTAATATTAAAAGTTAAAAATTCTTGATTGAATTGAAAATATTTCAATATAACCTAGAGGTATTCTATAAAGTCTTAGAATATCAAGTTTTACTTACAGTCATAAAAGTAACATTATGCCATTCGATTCGAAATCAATAATATGGACAATCAGTTTTTTGTTTGTATTAACATGTTCCCGAGGATTTCTTGCTCATGAACCAATGTCATTTTTGTCAATATCGGTTAAAAATACAATTTCAAATTCTTTCAATGATACCGCTGACGCGACGCGACGTGTTGAGTTGACCATTGCCATTGAAAGTGACTTCAAGACAAACGAAGTTACTTTTCTCGACACTATTGATAATATACTCAGTGACAATTGGCAGTTTGGGGTACAAATAAATGTCAATAATGACGTTGGTCAACTTAAAAGTGACTATATTTTGTGGTTTGTAGACTCTTGAAGCTTTTCGGTGAATATGTAATTCACTTCATGAAGTATTAACACGAGTGGCAAACTGTCAATATCTGTCTTACCAACAAAATGGGAGTCAATCAATTTATATGACATTTAATTTGCATTAATAATTATATCTTGAAAATATTTATTGACACAGTATTAGAAAAAATAGGCAGTGTCATTTATAACAAGTTTAATCAAAAAATATATCACGATTCATAATGACACTACAAAGTCTTTGACTATTGCACATTTCTCAGACATAATGACAATTTTTCACTCTTGTGTAGAAGTGGAATAAAATATGAGTCTTAAACAACATAACTTCAATTTTAAAACACCGTTTTAATTTTTTACAGGTGTATTCTGTCCTCGATTAATGATTATCAACGAGATTCGCAACTCTTCTGTTTTATAGTTCTTAGAACATTTGAATCAGAAAAATATCGCATAAAAGAGTTGGAAAAAATATTCTCTGATTTTATGGATCTAATGATTACTAACGTCAACGTTCTAATAGAAACCGCTTCTGGAGAAATTCTTTTCTACATTTTACACACCATTGTCACAATGATACCTTGGGAACTAACGACGAGTATTTTCCAGCTAAAACTAATAATTATAATGGGTGTCCACTGTCCAGTCCATTTCGAATAAAAACTGCTAATAAGTTGATTTTAAACTTGAAGAAGAAAAATGTATCCCATAACATATTTGCTTGCCAATTTTGAAGTAACGATACTTAAGCAGATTTCATCTACCATGGACTTCACCCTAGAAATATTTTTTTTCCTAATTTATTTAAAATCAATCCGAAAAGATTTTTCTCCCTTCGAAATTGGCCGCAAATTTACGTGAGTATAATTCAAATTTTAGCAAATCCTTGATACGCAGCATAAGAGAACTCTTTGAAGAAAACTACACCATTTACGCACATCCTTACTACAAGCCATTAATTAATGACTTGAATAAAATCGAATACCTTAATTTAAAAGAAGTCAAAGTCGTGAGTAATTTGAATTATGATAATTTTTTTGGGAATGACAAAAGAAATGCATATTTCACATCATTTCGTTTGTGTATTTTTATTCATTATACACGTCAAAGCAACGCAATAACTTGAGAGTTGCTTCAATTTTTCGTCAAAAAATTTGTGTCTTCTTCCAAAAGCACTCAGTCATTTAACCCAGAATCAATGAAATTCTTTTTAGACTTGAAGAAGTTGGAATTTTGCATTATTTGAGGAAAGATTTTGAGAATCTAAATCATGCCGACGCGACGGGAGTTCTTTGAGCAAAAGCGAGCAGGAGCCGAAGCCTTTAGACTTGGAACGTTTTGGATTTCTATTTTTCTTTGGAATTTCTTTATGTGGAATTTCAAGTATTGTCTTTGTTTTTGAGCTTTTATTGACGAAAATATTTTAAGTGTTGAACAATTTAAAAACAAGTATGTAAGTGATTACAAACATTTATTAGAGAGTCATAATTTAAATGTTTTCTTGGTATCTGAACATATAAAACTTTCAATATGCTTTAAAACTTTTCTTAATGTTTTATTACTTTTTAAAAAAAACAAATCTGGATTGATTGTCAAATGTTAGAATAATGTCAATGTTTTACGCGTGTTTAAAATTTGCTTTAAGTGGAAATACAAATTCACATTGATCTTAAGGTTTTGAAAAGGGTAAAATGTGACGTGGCTGAAAAATAAATCTCTATACTTTGAAGTACAAACAAAAATTGAGCTAATGGGTAAGCTGATGGGACTTTCTAGAAGTGGGTTTAATGGGACTAACTATTTCGATAGAACATTGCTTATAAAAATATAGACAGAACAACTACGGGCCCGAAACATTTCGACTGTATTCAAGTTATGTATAAATCAAAGTTAAAGTCGTGAGTAATTTAAAATACGATAATGTTTTTGGGAATGGCAAAATGGCTTTCGTTTCTTCATATTTCTTGACTTGAAGAAGCTGGCATTTTCCATTATTTGAGGAAATACTTTGAGAATCTAAATCATGTTAGAGTTATTGAAGAAATTTTTGAAAGAGGTTTATTTAAAATGTACGTGAACTTGAAATGTGCCGGAAAACTGCATAAATATATTTCATGTGACACTAAGAATAGGGTCAAACTTTTTTTCGTTTTTTATTTGACGATATTTTTCAAACCCTTAGGATTTTTGGAAAAAACCAAATGTGGAATGAATGAGGTATATACTAAGTTGACATTGCAAACAATTATAAAACTAAGTTGTTCTTAAGTTGTATCTGAGGCCATAGACATTGGAAAAAACCCAGGAACTTAAATCGATACTCACCATCTATTTATCGAATTTAAGACCACCTTAACCAATTTGGCGTGCGAAACTAGAGACAACCAGCTAGGGACCTAGCTGGATGGATACGCATGTTGGTTGAGTCCCAGGCCCGTCCCGGACTGAAGCGCCATCTTAAGTAAGAAAAACGTATGTCTTGCTAATTTGTGATTGCTTCGTTGCTTGTAGGGGTCGCAGCGGCATTTTGTTAAAAACTAACACACAGAGAAAAACCAATGTGAATTAAAAAAAAATAAACATGATTCAACATGTTTTGCCAATGATTTTGCTGGTGACGTGAAATAGTGCCAAATGAAATAACACCAAATTTCAAATTTGGCCTTATTTCGTTGTTCAAAACGAAATAAAACCAATTTGGCTTTATTTCGATTTATAAAAAGAAATAAGGCCAAAAAAATAATGGAAACAACGCCGAATATTTTAAAATTCAAAAATGGTTGATTTATTGTCTAGAATAGCTACTTTTGCTAAAAAGTTTTTTTGAATTGATAACACGGCGTACTAACAGCTAGATTTGTAAGGGGGGGCATGCTGCCCCCCTGCAACCCCCCTGCTTGGGATCACTATAGGATTTGGGGTGGGTGCGAGTTTGGGTATATGCAAAAAAACTTTTGCATTTGAGCACTAAAACCAAAGAAATTCCCAACAAAAAAAAAAGCAAGTATGACCCAAACTCGCACCCATCCCAAATCCTATAGTGATCCCAAGCAGTGGGGTTGCAGGGGGGTAGCATAACCCCCCACCCCCCCTTACATACTAGCTGTTAGTACGCCGTGCTATCAATTCAAAAAAAACTTGTTTTAGCATAGAGAGAAAACAAAAGATAATTTTAATTTATTGTTTTTTCCTAATTCTGCAAAATTTTAAATCGAAACAATGCCAAATTGCTATTATTTCGTTTTCTAAAGCGAAATAAACCCAAATTGAAAATTTGGCCTTATTTCGTTTTCAAAAAGGAAATAATGCCAAATTTGTTGGATTTGGCTTTATTTCATTTGGCGTTATTTCACGTCACCGATTTTGCTTCATAGATGTTTCATGTTAATTTAATATGATATTTTCGCAAATAAATTTAAATGAATTTAATCTTAAATCATGTTAGTATAACATGTGAATTTAAGTTAAATCAATATTGAGATCATTTTAAAATGACTCTATGATTCATTTTGAATCATCTTTAAGGTCATGTTGAATTAACTTGGTCGACCATGTTAAAACAATTAGGCTTCCTTTTAAATCGATTCGAATATTACTTTTGAATCATCATGTCAATCAATTATACAAATCCTGTTAAAATGAATTTTTTACATGTGAAAACAACATGACTTTTCCTGTAAAATCGTTTTGATCTACTATTGAAACAATACGATAAATCATATTAAAATAAATCGATCGCCATGTTAAAACAACGTGATGATTCATATTAAATCAATTAGTTGTCATGTTAATTCATTGTATGAAATTCTTTAAAAAAATCGTTTCCATGTCAAAACACCTAGAAAATAATTGATTCAACGTGAATAGCAAAGAACTGTTTTATGAAATCTTCAAAACAAGTATAAATAAAAAGACAACCAATAATGTTAGTTTTATTATATCTTTTATTTTTATTAATTTCTATTATTTTTATGTATATTGATAATAAACAGTAATTTCATAAATAGGCATCAAGAATGCCTATTTTACAATCTACTTAAAGTTAAAGGAACATTAAGTCTAGAGTTAATGTTAATTCCAAACTATTTGAAGCCTTAATTTAAAAAAGAAGCGTAAACTTACTAGCTTGGGGCTTTTGGATTGGAGAACAGTGCCAATTCGTCAAAAAATCAAAGTTAGTTGCAGATGATTTTAGTTCCAGTTATCTTAATGTACATAAATATTGGCTGCCATTTATGCTTCACGTCCTTCCAATTTAAAGAAATATTGAGATAGAGAAACCCTTAAAGATTTTAAAACTAACTTAAACCTAACTAAACTAACGTATTCCACATCCATATCATCATTTGATGTAACAGTTGCAACAGTCTGTTTTTGGAAAGTCTTATAAGTAGGTATATTCCATGCACACCTCCATTCTGAAAACCGAAGCAAATAGTGACGCGTTTAATATTGAGAGATATTTCAAAATTCATTCTTAGATCCAAATGTGACTATTCTACTTTTTAAATAGCCTCCAAGGTGAAGATTTATGAAGATTTTGAGGGAATGAAGAAAATAATGTAGTTTGTGGAATGCGAAGCACACAGCATAGATTCGTCACAACACTACAACAGCTTAGTTTCATTTTTGCAAGTTGTAAAGGTGCTTAAAAACTTTAAGATTTTTGTAGTGAACTTTAACAATTTAATTGCGTTGTTTAATGGGTCTATTTTTAACTTCTCAAAGGTGAACAGATGATAGCTCCAAAAGTGACATATGCCCAAATGGAGATCTATTCAAAATTAAACCTCTTTTTGGAAATCCTTATATAACTGATATTTCAACCATATACATTAATTAATTGTTTGTCTTAAAATCAAGTTCGTACAACCCAGTCTAGTACCTACATTATAAACATACATACATATGTACATACATATACCATATATCTATCTCCATTTAAAATGATATGGAATATAAAGAAAACTTCTTGAACAAAGTCATTACTCACTTATAGCTTTATACGCTGTTATAACATAGAAACAGTTCACTGTTAACTGTGTGTATGGCACGGAACTATAGTACCAAACTATTATGGTATGCCCATGCTGGGCTAGGCGGTGACACTATTTGCGGGAATGGTGGTTTTAAAACTTAAGGACCCCACCTGTATATCATAATGGCATTATTTGATCTAACGGCAAATTTCTCTTTAACTACCTACCACATTGCTATTTCTTGGATGATTAAGTTTTGTCATTTGTCATCTGTAAGCGAGAATCCTTTCTCGTATAGGAAAGGCGTATACTCGTAAGTAGGTAAATGTGAAATGAGTTGGAGGACAGAACGCGTGTATAGTTTACGTGTACAGTACACTGTACATATATAAGACGGTACCAGGCAGATAGCATCCTGAAGGCAATGAGGTGAGTATTTAAAGGTACATATGCAGATATCTTGCCGGAAAAGTTTTAACTATATAAAAGGAAGTATATAGGTACTTACTTTTACTTAAATGTTTATGATATATACATAGATAGATATGCACTGAAATATCTAAGTACCTACATTCGTAATTTAAAGCAAAAGTATATAGTTGACATAAGACATGTATATTGTATAGCAATAGTAGAGTGTATGATAGTTTTGAATTATTGTATATTTTATATCTATTCCTTTATGTACTTAACTTTATATATAAATTTATTGTTTTAATTAAAGAGACATTTAGATGTGATCGAAAAAAAAAAGTTTGACTTGGGTATAAATCAGGAAATGTCTAAGTTGTCATTTCTATTGAAGGGCTTTATAGAGCATTTTGCTTTTGGAAAGAATGATTTATTTAATGTATTTATATTTGGAAATTCGATAGATAGGATATTAAAATATAAATTAAAGATTGTCTTCCTCACAACAAGCTTATTTTAATTCTCCTCTGTGTACAGCTTTGATTGACATCTTTACAAATAAGTTCCATTTAAAGCTTAATTCCATTTATATTTCAAGTTGATAAAACAAGAACGGCTTTCATATCCATTTTTGATTTATAGAAAACAAGGCATGAGCAGAACATGAAAAAGGAGCATGTCTTACCTAAATAAATTATTTGGCTTTGAGGTTATTTAACCAATCAACTTTTGATATAGCAAAATATTTAAATAATATTTTCAATGACCAAATTAGTGTTTTGTCATGTAAATAAGTTAGAAGTTGTGAGGCGATATACGTCGGTCCATTTAAAGTCTTCAAGTTTGTCTCAACGACAGTATTTGATTAATAAGATGAATGTAAATCTTTAAATGATAGTTTTTTTTACTGAACCTTGTCGCCATATCAGAAATGTTTAACATCAAACGTGTATTCGTATCCTTCTACCTTATTTTTGTTATATTCAGTGACAAATTGTAAAATGATCCAGTAAAAAGTTTTTCAATTGGAGGATTTATTTTGAATAGCTTGCTATTTGTGCAACTGTGACTTTTAAAGCTCTTATCTTTTGTTATGTGAAGTTAAACAGTTCACCATTATTAAAAATTTAACGATACACGCTTCAACAACGCATTCAAATTGTTTAAATTCACTACAAAAATGATGAAAATTGTGCAGACACAGTTCTCAAAACAAAATCATTTTTGAGTCGTCGAAAAGCAAATTCTAGGGTTGCAAAAACCAAAAACTGATGGACAAATTTGAGCTGATTAAAGAAGTTACTGAAGTGAAGAATCTAAAACAAATCCATCGCTGCAGAACAATTGAGAACATTCCTGCTTCATCCCTTAGGGTTGACAAAAGCCCCTGTTTGCCGATTTCTCGACGTTCTATAAAATAACCTATTTCAAAAATGACACTTCCCAATATTTTAGAAAAAGATAAGTTCAGTTTACACAAGAAATTAAGAATGCCGTGTTTTTCTTTGGTGATTTGACCGCTGAAAAGATCACCTGCAGTGATTAGAATCAATTTTAATTCGTCGACATTAATAAACAGAATTGTAGTATTTAGAGCTTGAAAAATCCAAGAATTATTTTTGAAATTCTTGAACATCCTCAATATACCTATCACTGTTCGTTTCGGTTTTTGGAAAATCAGGCTTTTGTAATTGTTTCATAAAAGTAGCAAAACAATTGCAATTTTTAAAGACAATCTTAATGACAGTGTTGAATTTTTCCATGATTTGATAACTTGATCTTTAAAATTTTGATTATGGTGCCACGTGAATGTCTATGCCTATATGCTCCACATTATATTTGAGGTCAGCAATTCATTCGTACAAAATTTTGAAGTCGAGATCTTAATCAATCACGAATGGTTGAGTCAAAGTTAAAAAATAATGGTTCCGGCGATTGTATTGCATTCCTAAATAAATTCGAACTCGAAAAATTAATCAAATCGAAATTTTAATCAAAAGTGAAAAAGTTGGTCCGTCTGTCTTTGCCCCTACAGCTCAAACCATTGCGTCGACTGAGTTCAAACTTGCAAATTTAGGTTTTAAGCCGATTCACGTTAGTCGTTTTTTCCATATTTTTTAAGACTTAAAATATTATAGCCTCCATTAAAATTTGCCGTTCAAAAATCGAAAATTAGAATTTTTCTTGACTTGGCTTCTTTCAATATACCTAAACAATATATTTTTGTATTGTATTGCTCAACACAACAATGGAACCGTGATTTGGTTTTGAATTTTCTCAGGAACTAATGAGCAGATTTAATCAATTTTTTTCTGAAACAAACTCCGTTATCTAAGCTATATTTGATGATCAATAACGTCGATTTTGTTTGTACACCTCTCAAAAATATTTATTTTGAGATGAAATTTCATTTGAGTTTCTGAAATATAGGTATAATTTGTAAACTGACTCTTTTGATACACGAGCAAGTTCGTGCGACAAAGTTGTGGAATTTAGTTTAATATAAAATGAAACCTTTTATGGAAAACCTTGCAATTAGTGCCAATCAATGTTTAGAGTTTTTAAATCGCTTCTAATAAAAACCAAGCCAAGATCTTTTGTTTAAAAGTTCCTTCTGCACATCTTCAATATTTATAGAAAAAATTTATTGGATTTTTATCTTAAGGACTTTAAACTGTCGAAAAATGTCAGAAATTTTTATTTGAAAAATCGGACAGTTTTCAATATTTTACTTAACCGGATCCCGATATATAGACGGTGTCTTCATTTCATGGGATATTGCGTACTTCCATTTTTTTCGGTATCTTGCAAGCTTCCTATAGTCATCGAGACCAAGCGCTATTGAGTCAGTAACCTCCTGGTCTCTGTAGCGGATGTTTGTTCTTCCTTGTTGTTTTGAACCTATGGGGGCTGGGATTTCTAAAACTGTGGGCCTCGAGCTGTAACTTTTTCTACACATCAAGTGTTTACATTTTCTCAATTTTATGTCATGACTTGCTGGTGATTGATCATGTTGAAGTACGTACCTAATATTTTTAACAATTCCAAATTGGGTTTTATCTAAAAATCTGGGTTAGAAAGATTTTGTGGAAATCACGTTTTTAATATTTTTTTTGTCATGCTGTTCAAAATCGACTTCAGATGATGTACCTCCTCCCTGAAAAAATATTCACACCAAGTAATAAAACTATAGGCACATGTCTTCCATCTCATATAAAACCGCCATTATCTATTTCTAAGAAAATAAATAATGAAAACAGTTCAAACAATTCATAAGAGTTACAAATGGCTATTTGGTATAGTTTTTGATGGATATATTGTTTGTTTACGTACGCCATTCCTCAGAAAAGGTGAAACGGATATGAAAACCATTGATGATGAAAATGATTTTCCTTCATGGGCCACAAAAATATATTTATAACTCTGTAACGCGATCAAAACCCCCACAAAATTTTCTTTTTTATTAACAGACAGTCAAGTAACTTGAACCGCGGAAATGGTCAACTTGAACCCAAAACGTGTTCAAATATTTACGAAACGTGTCAAAAACTCAGCAGCAAACTCACTCAAGTCGCAACGGAAGAGACAGGCTACAGGCAGGTTAATAGATGCTCTCTATACGGCTACGTGCGCTGTAGTCATTTTTTATTCACTAAAAGTCTCACTTTTGTAAACATAGGTTAGGTAGGTAAGGTATTGTGTTATATGTAGGTGGTATTTTGGAAGGTAGTTTACGCTGGGAAAAAGTTACGATGAGTTTTTGGGAGTTGGTGTGTATAGGTATTATGTAAGGTATGTGGGCGCGATTGGTAATGATGGGTGGCGTTGTCGTTGTTCTTGGGCGGCATACTTTTATGTTTTAAGTTGCATAATGTATAAGAAAATAAGAAGAAGAAGCTAAAGGAATTTGTTTTGCTACCGCATACCTTTTCGTAGGCGGGCAATCTTTAGAGATGTGACAAGTCTTCTTATGTTTTTGTAATCGTGATTCTAATAAAAAAAAAGAAACTTATTTTTTTATTGTTATTGCAAATTAAGGGAAGAAGGGATGACACATGATTGACGTGTTTTTATTGGATTCTGTCATTTAAGTTTGGAATCTTTTTAATTTTGTGTATTTCGGCTTGACCTGATGGTAAAATTGAGAAAAGGCCTTGTTTCTTGAAAGTTTCTTGGATAAGTTCTAATTTTTTTTGTTTTTCCTTTTGCATGAAAAATTAATTTAAAAAAGTTTTTCATTTTAGGGAGACTCAAGATGTGCTGCTGCGATGATGACGAGAATTTTGAGAACAAACAAAAACGTCCTTAACTGTTTTATAGGTAGATCTCTATGTATCTATAGGTATTGGTTAATAGTCTTTTTGAGGTGGTATTCCATTTTAAGTTCCTAACATATTTTTATTTGTTTTAGAAATTCATTTTGCATTAAATTCTTACAAAACAAATTTAAGTTCCAAAAAGAAAATTCGTATAGTTATATGGTTTTAAATAGACAAATCAGATGAGTGGCTAAAAACACAAAACAAAAGTTTCAAATTGAAGAGAAAACTTATTTGAAGTTCTGAGGTAATATCGAACTTCCCAACGAAATATTGTGGTTTTCATTGTTGTAATTGAATGCGTTGGAATTGATTGATAGATCTTTTCAATGGAAATTGTCTGTATTAAGGTCATATTCGAAAGGCTAGAAGTATTGTTTCAATCTCTACTTGTGCCACATAGACAACATTTTTGACAATTATTGCAAGAAATTTACAAATCCTATAAAAACATTTCTCTATATAAAAAATTGATTCTCAAAAAATCAGTTTGGCTTCGACATAAGAATTGTAGGTTCTCCTTATTCCCGATATTATGCGCACAGGGGAATTTGATTGAGGTTTTTTAGTCCCTAGGCCTTAGCCTATTTATATTTTTTTTTAAATTAAAATAAGGATTGAAAACTTAACAATTGTATATATCAGATTAGTTCAACAGATGAAAATCGAAAAGAACCTTCCGGTCAAGTCCGCTAAACCTTCCAAAATACAGTCAAACTTCGATAACTCGAACTACTACTATCCACGAAAAAAGTTCGACTTATCAAGACTTCGAGTTTTTTAAATGAAACAATAGCATATCGCAAATTCATATGCACAACATTATGTGCTTTATTGACGTGACAACGTCTTAAATTAGGTTGCGGCTGGGAGTCACTTATGAAAAAGTGTAACGCCCGGTAACGTTACGATGAGTCACCGAACGAGAGAGAGGCCCGCCGAATGCCTTGCGTCTCTCTCCCACTCAACTATGATCGGTCTGCCGCGCGCGCAGCACTAGAGAATTAGGCGCATTGAATCGGCGCATGCTTGTGTCTCTGTCTTTGTCTTTCTCGAACGTTCTTGGCGTTGGAAAAACAAGAAAGCGTCATAATACAAGTTCACACGTGTGGTTAAAGTATCGTCAGCTGTGTCTGTAGTGAAAATGTGGAGTGCTTAGATTCGTCATTTACAACAACTACAACAATAAAGGTAAATAATTGTACACTGATATTTCATTATCGTAAACTATGATTGATTGATTAATTGTTAGATTGACACAAAAGTTGAGAAACTGAGTTTATAGGTTATGTCATACTATTGATAAATGTTGATAGTGTTAAGTAAATTATTAGTTTAAAAAATTTGTGCAATTCTTATTTTCATTCAATTCCTTGTTCCTATTGTGCAATTTAATTATATTCATATCAATAAATATTCTACCGAGAAAAAGACGTTGTCACGTAAAATCTTCGCCCGTAAAACCGACTTTGCAGGCAACCATTTTTTTTTCTCAAATAAGTTAAACATACATAGAAACACAAACCAAAAACTTATTTCATGTATTCAGTAATTTTTGTCTGCAAGTAGTTTTTTTCATTGTTTTTTTTTTGGAAAAAAAATTCTAGTTTATTTAGAGCTGCATAAATTTTATCTGTTGTATCTTCAGACGTTTGCAAATACAAATTCAAATTATCCAATGCATCTGCCACAACACGCTTTGAAAGCTGCTGAATGAGTTCCTCTTCAAACGAAGTCTCGTCATCACTTTCAATATTGATTGAAGTTGGGTTCAACGATTCAGAGCTACACTGCTCAATAATATCCTCGTCTGTAGGAAAGGGCGACGTACAAATATCGTCATCTACCTCCATATAATCATCTAAAGTTATGTTCGTTGCTATATTACTCTGCCTTATCCATTCATCATATTCAGCTTCCATCAAAGCTCGATCTTCATCAATATTATTGAGAAAAACAAGAGGAATGTCATCCTCTTCGTCCCATGTGGAAAATTGGCCAAAACCAGCTTTTTTGAAGCAATTAGCTATAGTCTGACTTTTGACGTCCAAGTTTTTCCAACTGTATTGATGCACTCAAGTAATGTGATATCGTGTTTTTTTCCTGCATCCATATGCTTCAAAGTTTCTTTTTTCTAAAAAATGGGAATTCCCCCATAAAATTCGACTTACGCAGTGTAAGTGTCATTTTTTTGTTCGAGTTATAGAGAAATTCGAGTTATACAAGTTCGAGTTATCAAAGTAAATATGCATGGAATATAGACTCTAAACGCTACTGCCACACAATTTGGTTCGAGTTATAAAAAATTCGAGTTATCAAAGTTCGAGTTATCGAAGTTTGATTGTAATCATTTTTGAAAGAATGTTTAATTTCATTTATTTAAATGGTTACATTAGGTAATTAACAACCCTTAAGAAACATTTTTTGCACAAAAATCGAGGAAAATTCAATTATTTTTGCTAAATTTATGAAATTTCCTAAAATTTAAACTCTATTTAATAAAGAGTTCTTAACGGTTTCGCTGTGAAAAATATTCATTACCATTTCCTTACTTGAACTTAGTGGAAGCAACCGCGGTTCATTAAAAAATAAATAAATTACTAATATTTTAATAAATAGTTGTTTCAAGCTGAAAAGCCTATTGATTTTTTAACTTCAACTCTTTTTGGTTAAGATTAGTTATTTGGAGCCAAAATAAGGTATGGGAAAACCAACCTGCTGTTATAGCGGTTCATTAAAAAATAAATAAATTACTAATATTTTAATAAATAGTTGTTTCAAGCTGAAAAGCCTATTGATTTTTTAACTTCAACTCTTTTTGGTTAAGATTAGTTATTTGGAGCCAAAATAAGGTATGGGAAAACCAACCTGCTGTTATAGCTGTTCTTGGTCGTTCAATCTCCTTTTTTGAGGACGGCATATACTTGGTCTTGCCCTAATTAACCACTTAACCCATCCTTATCTGCTTCCGTCGCAATGCTCAAAAACGTGCCACTGACATCACGTTTTGGTGTTGCAATTATATCAATATCATCGGCGTATCCGAATAATTGGAGGAACCTAGGGAAGACTGTGTTAACTCTAGTGTTGACGATTGAGTTTTGCACAATTCTTTCTCAAATGATGTTGAAGAAGTCACATGATAGTGCATCGTCTTGTCAACAGCCTTTTTGACTTCAAACGCATCAGTGAGATCTTTTCTAGCCTTGATAGAGCAGCGTGCATTCTCAATCGTCATTCTGCACAAACGGACAAGTTTGACACGGATGCCAAAACCTCAAAATATTCTACCGTAAGGCATCAACTTCCAAAAATGCTCATTAATTAACCATAGCACTCGATTTTGGCCGTACTATCAAGTTTAGAGATTCTTTTTTAAGCCGCACATCGATAATGTGGAATGCCTTAGCCACTTCATTTTTACTCTAATTTTAATAATCAAAACAAGCATACTATTTTTTCGAGATCCCAAAAATCATACCCCTATAAAAGAATTAAGGACTGAATACACCTTTTTTGACATCCCAAAAAAACATAGCAGCAAAAAGAGCTTTAGAAGAATGTTGGGAAAGGGGGAAATAGTTCCCCAATATATTCTTAATATTCTCTGAGCCTATTTGCTTTTTATTACTAAAATATTTCTGGCACGCGCCATCATCCCATAGCTCATTAGGAAGATGTCAATCAACTCCAAAACTTATTCTTGTATTTTATTTATACAAAATTGCATAAACAGCTTCAAATAATTCTTAAGTTTTGTTTGTCAAAATGGTTTAAATAACTTGAGTCAGATAACTATAGCTAAACGTTAATCTAAAAATTGTTCGCATGCTCATGCTCATCTCATACTCATAAAGCGTTCAATTGAACATAACTTGCTTCCGTCATACTATCAAAAGCCTATATTTCAAAAGTCCCATCTGGTCTGTAATATTATGGTCATACTTTGAAATTTTTACAAGATAATCAACATCAAGACATATATCGCATCGCATCATATCACGCACCCTGAGTGGATGGAAATTGGGGGTCGAAACTACATACATATGGATATGAACGACTCCAACATGGTATACTTCCCGAATGAATTCTATTAGGTATAGAACCCTCCCCCTTTGGCTAGATTTCATCACAATGTCCAGTCCACCCATCATCAGCAACAGCACAACCATCAAACCACTTCAACGTCTCAGCCTCTATCAATCTGGAATCTTCATTCAATCTTCACATCTGAAAAGTACTCGTACCTACTTATGTTAAATTAGTTAATTTGCTCCATCTGACACATCTTAAACGTAAACGTGCCATCCCGCTACCACACCTATCTCTCAAAATTATGGACAGCGGACTATTTATCAGTGCGGGCGGCAGACGTGCGTTGTCGGGCGAAAACAGCTTGGCGTGAATTTAATCACAGTAGCTATATACGACATAAGGCACACCAGTATCTCGTGGTTGCAAGGCTGAATGCGAAGGCGGTCGGTGTGGCGTGTAGGGGTGCTCTACAGCCACTCTACTCGTAGATTCTGCCCTCGCTCACTATAATACTCTCAATAGCCTGCGGAACAAATTCACCCAAGCAACAGATTTGAGGATTTAATTCAATTAGTCGAATGCTGGGGTCGCATTCGGTCGCATTATAAGATAGCATTATTTTATAACGGTCGTGCATCGCAGCTTTAAAACGGTTAACGGTTGTTCGGTTCGTTCTTGCATACTTTATACCTAGTTTTTAATCCTTTCGAAATCTCCTTAAATCCTCTCGATTACGACTATGATGTTGCCAAATTGCTATTTCATTAATTCTGTCTCCTCCACCCCCATCAATCTCAGTTTCATGATGCTGGTGCTGACGGTGACATTTTCTGAAATTCAAAGTCGCGACTTAGCCCGAATATCCGGAAGCCTCGGTATAATCGACGACCTAATGCACTACGGAACTCAAAATGTTACATCATCCATTCAAGATAGCCTTAAAAGTGATTTGAAAACTGATGAATTGATTTTTGTCGAAACTAAGCCTCGAAATGATTTTGTCCATTGGAATTTTGACGATGACGTCACTGTTGTCGATGAAATTATCCAAGTCGAAGACGGTAAATATGTTTTTGAAAAACCGCAGATAGATATGAGTGATTTTGTGAATTTGGTGCCAGAAGAAGTGAGTGGAATTGTTGCTAGATATTACAAGAATGATGTGGAAGTGCAAAAGGGATATAGTTATTTGCGTAGTAAGGACTTTGACAATTTGAAGGATCGCATCATTGCAAATCCGGAGATGAATTCCTTTTTGAATTATCTCAATAATAGTGGGCTGGATGTGGTGGGATTGGCGTATGCTTTGGTTAATGTGACAGGAAAGCCAGAGGAGATTTTGCTGGAAGAGGAAGAAGAACCTGAAGAAGGAAGTGAAGGTATGGATGAGTATTGTATAATTTTCTTGAAAAATAATTTTTAAAATTATTTCTGTGTTGCGGATCTACAATTAAAAAATGTAAGTTTGATTTCCTAGCTATATAAATATATGTAAGTTCATCAGGCAAAGTCAATAGTGGACTTACAACAAAAACAAACAAGAACAAATGCGTACTTAAGTTTTTGATTCAACAAAGCATATTACCATAACTTTTGAAATCAAACTCAATTGAAATTATTATTCCTTTTTATAAAAGATATTGTTGATTACAATGTTTTGACGGTTTGAAATTGACATAGTTTTTGGTTCATGTAACTTAATTAAAATTGTGGATGATCAGTCATTTAGTTTAAACATGAACACAATATGCGCAATGCGCATATGGAAAAGATGTTTCTATTATTATGCTGTTTACATAGAACGCTTTTCAAGTCTTCTATTAATGATTCGGATTCAAAATGTTGAAAATTTGTTTCTTAATTTTAATGAAGAAGTTGATTTAGCTTTAATAAAAGAAAATTACACAGGTATAATCATGAGACAATAGTTATGCGAATTGAATCGTTTTTTTTTTAATGCTTCTTTTATCAAAATTGCTTTGAAAATTCTCCATAAAATTGATCTTAAGCTTTTTCCCATACCCAATTAGAGAAGGTGTCAAAAAGAAAAGGTGGACGGATCATAAAAATTATTTTGGTATAGTATAAATGAATGGCTTGTTATTGTAGAGTAAATTTTTAGCCACTAAAATCAAAATGAAAAAATTTAACAAATTAGATGAAAAGTTTCAGCCTTTTTAATTAAAGTATGATTTTAACTTCCTACATATTGGAACTATTTGGCAAGTATTGCATTCGTAAAAACTCGAGATTTTAATCAAAAAATAAATTACGATGGTAGAGAAGTCGAAAAAGTGGGTCCTTTGATTCCCGATTATCTGTCTGTCCTCGCCCCAAAAAGCCAAACCATTGGTCGCCTGAGTTAAAACTTAAATATTAAGGTTTTAGCAGATTTGTTTTAAGAGTTTTCTTGTAAAAGTATAAATAATGAAAATTCGAATTTTCTCAAAAACGATCCTATATATTTTTATTAAATTTTCTCTAATTTTTTTTTCTAACTTAGCTTCTTTCATTTAAAAACAATGTTCTTGCATTGCTCCAGAACCGTTATTTTGGTTTTAACTTTTTTTCAAGAATTAATGAACCGATTTCAATAAAATTTTGTCTGCACAAGCTTCTATACTGTACTAGCTGACCCGGCAGACTTCGTACTGCCTCAATCGATAAATAAAAGACCTAAACTTTTGTATAAATTAATTTCAAAACAAACAAAACGTATTGAATAAAAAAGCATTTTTTTAATGAAGCATGAAGTTTTATTATTATTTTCGACACATCATGTTGCTTACTTAAAAAAAAATGAGTTTTCCTGAAATACTGGCTATTTATAAGGTTTAAATTTGTATTAACAGACACACACTGTAATGATACAATTTGTTAATCAATTTAAAGCTTTGTCATAAACTATATTTTTTGTTTTGTTTTGTGGTGCGTAAATAAACAAAGAAGACGGTTTTCCGACGCGCGAACACGCGACGTATGCGCGAAACAGAGAAACTCCAAGTTGATTCCGCAAACTTCTAAAGACTGTCCTTGCGATTTATTTATTGTCATCGCAAAGGCCAGATGTAGGTACTGAAAATTGTAAGCGTTTAAAATCGAATGGTAAATCCGTTGGAATCATCGGTATTCGCGGGATCAAGACATCCTCTCCTTTGTATTTTCCTTTTATGATTGTTGACTCAATGACGTTATTCATCAGCTTTTTCACAGCCAGTCTTGTTCCATTGCATAGTCGAGGTTGATTAATGTTACGCAGCATGATGACAACTGATCCTACTTATAAATGCAAATTGTGAGGTGGTAATCCAGGCAATTCCACTGAATTTAAAAACTCCGTGGGATAGTTGACTACGTCATCCTGGTTCATAACGGTGTCGACTGAACTGTCCTGGAAGAAAATTCTGAATGGTCGCATTGAGATCCTCGACATTTTAATTTTTCGCTGCCAATATTGCTCGTTCACCCAGCCAATTATGGTTATTAAACTTTTGCGCTATATGTGGGCAAAAACGCTAAATAAGCTCCTCTTTTGAATCTGTGATGTGACAGACATCTGTGCAAATTTTTTATTTCCAATATCTAACAACTGATTCGCAAACACATTTGCAGTTTCATCATGTTGCAAAAATACTCGCATGTTAGTTGTTAATTGGAGTGTCTTTACGTACTGCCACAAATTCGATGATTTTAGGTATGCATTTAGTTCATCAGCAACAGTTGATCGGGAATAACTGGAATAGTCTGACGAAAATCACCTGACAACAGAATCCTGGCCCCACCAAAAATATTTTGGTTGTCACGAAGATCTTTCAATGTTCTGTCCAGTGCCTCCAGTGACTTCTTATGGGCGATTGTGAATTCATCCCAAACAATTAATTTGCATACCTGTAGGATCTTGGCCATTGCGCTATTTTTGGCGATGTTGCAAATTGGTGTTTCGGTGATTTGCATGTGTAATGGTAATTTCAAGGCAGAATGCGCAGTTCGTCCGCCTTCTAGCAGAGTCGCAGCTATTCCAGATGAAGCCAACGCTAGAGCAACATCATTTCGCGATCTGATCTTCGCCAAAAGCAATGAAATTAGGAACGTTTTTCCGGTTCCTCCGGGAGCATCAAGGAAATAAATTCCACCAGATCCACTGTTCACGGCTTCTATCAAAGTGTCGTACGCAATTCTTTGTTGTTGATTTAATTGTGGAACATTTGTACGAATTGTTTCGGGCAATGCTTCAATGTCGTACTGTTGTTCCCTTTGCAACTCGTGGTTTAATGCATCGTGCGTATAACGATTGCGTGCTGTCATTCCCAAACACGACAATACTTTATTTGCTATCAATAAACACATATCTTCTATCAATGATCAATGTCTCATAGTAAATTTCTTCAGTCATTTATAGTGTAGGATTCAAAGTTTCACGGCGCACACGATGCAAAACATCCTCAGACATGTCATCTCTATACTTAACACACAAATCTTTTGGATTCGAGGGGAAACTGTCGATATGATAATCGCAAACAATGTACGAATTTGATGTGGCAATGAAGATATTACGGAATCCTTAAGCATAAAAACGTTTGTATGGGAAATAGAAAAGGGCTGTTTTTAGGGTTTTCCGGAAATTATTCGAATTTTTCTCGCCTTTTAAACCTTCCCTAGACCTCCACGAACATTTCAAGACTAAGATAAGATAAATCCGTTCAGCCGTTCTCGAGTTTTAGTGAGACTAACGAACAGCAATTCATTTTTATATATGTAAGATACGTTTACTTTTTGGATTTTTAAAATAAATATTGATTTTTTTTTCAATATCGATTTCTCAAAATCGGGTCAGTATTTTCTTAACGAAAATTATTGTAAAATGTATAGTAATAAGTTCTCAAAAACTGCACATACAAATATTTTTAAATTAAAAATTGAAAAAATTTACATAGGTATAGGTACAAAATTAATTTAAAAAAAAGAGGCTGGAATGCCACCCACACTGATAACTTCCTATACCGTCTGTCGATTTGCCTTGCTTTAAAGAATTCTAGGTTATCGAGCTTTGTTAAAAAAGTTTTTAGTTGAATTATTCTAAAGAAATTAAAAATTACCAACAATATTTTGTTAACGAGATTTTTAGTCGAAAACCTATTTTTACCAATTTTAGTAACATTTCTTAAAAGTTTCTTTACAAAAAATACAAATTTGATGAATGGATTTAATTTGAATTCAATATCTATCTTCTGTTATTCACAAGGTATCGAGAACCGAACATCAATTTTTACCAAATTTGCGTACTATTTTTTGTAGATTTTAATTTTTTTTATAAAAAAGCTGACTGCATCTTTAATATGAAATTAGTTTCAAGTTAATATTTTTAATTTTTGAAAAGATATTTGAGTCGAAAGAAAATTTTTATCAACTTTTAGTAATGTTTTGTTTATGTACTTATTTGGTATTACGTTACAATGTATAATATAAAATTTAGTTCAAACCCCTAGCGTTATTGGTTCGTGAGATATTTTGGTTTATAAACAAAATGTTCACTTTTTTTATATTGTTACCTATGGAAAAAAAAACACCTATTCACTTTTTTTGAGAGTCATTTCTTCATTATTACCTGTGTAACACAATTTATTTAAAGTCGATATCTCTACTGGTTGTTGAGCTATGGACGACAAAAAAAACGGGAACGTACGGACGTACGAACGTACGTAAACACGCACGAACAGACATCTCTCTAAAAATCTTTTATATTGACTCTAGGGACCTTGAAACGTCGAAAAATGTCAACATTTTCAATTCGACAAATCGGACCGATTATAATAACTTCCTATGGGAAGTTAAAAAATACGCCTAAGGCGAATCTGCTTAAATTTTTAACTTCCAAGTCTCAACTCAATCGACTTAATGGTTTAGGCTGCAGGGGCGAGGACAGGCAGACTAAAATCTCGAGTTCGATATTTTGTTTTTACTAATGCAATACTTTACATATAGTTCCTACAAGTCGCAAAGTATAAAATCATACTACCCTTAATAGGATGACATTTTTGACATCGGTAAGTGTTTTGGAAAATTGAATTGACATTTTTTTCAAGAAATAGGAACCTAAGTAAAATCTTACTAAAAATTTTCAAAAACTACATCAAGATTTTCTGAAATTGACAGTTTTTGGCGAATTCATTATTGATTTGGCCGTACCTAAATGTACGTTTCAAAAAAATCTTCACAGATTCTCAAAAAATTACTACACAATTGTTGATATAAACTATATCATAAATTATAATTGATACAAAATAGTTGTATTTTACATATCTACGAATCATTTTTTACATATGAGTTTATCGAATATTAAGGATATTTTTTCCAAAATTTCAAAAGTATTTTGATTTTAAATACAATATTTGAAACCGAGACAAAAGTATTACTAAGTGCCTTAAAAACATTAAAATTAATATGTATATATTAATATATTAACATTCGAAAATGTGTGTTTTTTCAAAAATATTTATTTGTTTCTTTAAAACTTTTATTCACCCTTATTTTCGTTCAAAAGTATTGAACTATTTCGGTTTAACATGTTCTTTTGCTTTTAATCCAAAATGTATTTACCATACGATTTTTCAAAAACATTAATGGCAATCAATTTCGAATTCAAAAATTTTATATAAAAATCGATTTTCTAAAAAAAAGTTTAACAGTTAAAAAATAGATTTGTGATAAGTTATTTATGTTTTCAATAATATTGAATATTTAAAGCTAAAAACAGAATGTTTTTTTGAAGAAAAACCGTTAAATATACCGGTTTCACAAACTTAATAATTGTCTATTTTTGTATTTGAATGAAACACGAAAATAGGTTTTTTTTGGGTTTTTAAAATAAAAATAAATAAAAGTTTATTTTTAGAAACCAAAGAAAAAGTTTTTTCGTCTATTATTCAATATGTAAGATTTTGCATTTTATGCTTTGGCTCACGATGCATACAAGCACATTTAAATTTTAAATAAGTTAACCTACAACGATGTAAAAATAATATATTTCCAAAAACAAAAGTCATATCATATGAAAAAGCTACATTAGAGACAAAATAATTATTCTCCTAAACAAATTTTGTTCACAAATTTTATCAATTTTTGACCTTTAAGGACAATTGAAAGGTTTTACCCTTTAAATAGTATGCAATAACTTAGGCTCAAAATGGACAGATAAAATTTATTCGATAGATAACATAAAACAAATTGTCCTGATTCTTCTTTATACATTATCCTGTACATATAGGTATATCTGTAGTATCTTCTATCGACCATTTAATCAGTACACATCAGAATAAACTTCATTCTCTTAGATATTTTCTATGTGGACCCATTTTATCTTTCAAATATCGATTTTGTCAAATAGATCATACTTTATTCTTCTCATATACTCGTAGTTCCTACATCAATGCTTAAATAGTTGATACATGCTCCCCATTCCACAAATAAAATCCCATAGTTAAATCAAGCCTGGTCAGGATCAGGACATGTTATGGAAATATCCCATCCCTCGAGCATTTATTTTTCTAGGAAGTTTATATTGAATTTTCTAAGCTGCCAATATAATCCTAATTGTTACTTTCACAACATTTAATCCTGTAGGTTCGTCATAAAATCCCATATACATATATAGTCTTACCCAATGTACTCGTATAGGTATATAAATTGTCATATATGTACGGTATGAGTATAGCCCAAAAACCGACACAGTTGAGGACGAAGGTTTTACCACCTACCGCAACACAAAAGCAATTCCGATTGCCCCTTATATAGGTACATCATCAGGACTATCTCTGGAGAATTACATCGTTTGGTCACCTTTTGTAATATTACATAATCTCTTCCACAGCTCGATTAAAAACGACCATATCAACAAAAAAGAACCTCAACTATACGTAACTGTACCTACACATAATCCACATCCTGGAATAGTAACAAACCCCTATTTCCGTCGTCCTGGCCTGTTCTGTCGTCCAGCTCTCAGTTTTCAGTAACCCTCCTTCGTCTCGTCATCGTCCTCACCCTCGTCACACTTTCCATACACATATAGCTATATAAAGTGCCGACAAGAGGTGGTGTTCAGAGGGAATCCCTCTGCTGAGCTCGTAATCTATCTGGCGACGTGCTAAAGCAGTCCCATGTCCTTGCTAATGAAATGGAAATGAGTGTCTGGCAATTTTTTGGTTATTCTCTGCGCGTTCACAATGGATCTCGGATCGTTTGTGCGTTAAGTCTCCAAAAGCGCTAGACTCCCCTTCTATCCCAGTAATATTATGTATGTATGTATGTACATATAATACACAGTGTTATATGTGATGCTCCTTTTCCCTCCTCCATCCGGTTCCGGTTGGCTCATATATTTACACTCAAAAGGTGGACAACGGATACCGGATACCCTTTTTTTAATAAAACTTTTAGATTTGAATTTCTTTCTTTTGCTTTCCCGTTTGGCATTTTTGCCGATGTTGATGTCGATGTCGATGATGTTGAAGGGAAGAAAGGACTGGAGCTGCGCAACCACACGTCATAAATATTAAAATCATTCAAAGTTGGTTGCCATTTTCTTTTTATTATTTTTGTCTTCTGTATGTATATGTAGATTTCCTTTTGAGCAGAACTGGGAGAGTGATGACGAGATGTCGTCCTTTGTTCTGTATGTTGATTTTTTGTTCTTTCTATATTCATCTTGGGTAAATTTCACACCTCCAATTTGGTCGAGAGGGCGGGGGGGGGGCGGTGTGGAAGAGAGGGAGAGACACTGACCGAGGTCATATCACATCACACAGGACCTCTTTTAAATATACAACTGCTGATGGGCTTTTTATTTCGAGAGTCCTTTTATTATTTTCAATATTTAATTTTGCGCATTTTAATCCTTTTTGTATTTTATATTTGAAATGTGATAGAGAGAAACTAAATAAAAGAAGAAGAGAAAAACACCAACCGGAATCCGGAAAGGGAAATATAAAAAAGTTTTATTTTTATTTCTGTATTCAACTTTCAGTGAAAGGGGATAACTTAATTCGTATTTTCTTCTTTTTGTATTATTTTTTTATTTTTATATTCTCTTGTTCTTTTTTCTGTTTTTAGATAAAAATGCAAATTCAACGATGCCTACTGAAAGCCTAAACGGACTTCATGGATTGGTTGATAGTATACTCGATATACTGCCACAGGATCAAATTTTGTCGTTGTTCTTTGATAAACTTGAGACGAGTGAGGAATTTTCGAAATTGGTTGAGAATATTGGAAGTCCAGAATTTGAAAAGATATTGCATAAACTTGAGGTAAGTTTTAAATTCAAATAAAAAGATACAAAAAGAAGGGGACTTTAAGGAGTTAGTTTTACATAATGAAATATAAGATTTTATATTATAAAAAAGGAATGAAATTGGATGTAATATTGACAAGAGAAGCTTTATGGCAAAGGCCCTTATATAATGTTTAGTATAGAGTTTTCCAATAAGAGGTTTTTTTTTTATTTAAAAAAAAAACGTGTATTGCTAAAGTAAAATCAATGAAAGTTTATTTCTTTGAAAAGAGAAAGGTATACCAATAACAATGGTTATAGTTGCAGCATCATAACTTTATAATGAAATTTTCCATGACCAATTCGCACAGTTGCGGCTATATTTTCACGCTAACATCACAAAATTTAATATTTAAAATATTGAATCGATTTTGAAGATTTCGGTGGCCAGTTTGAGGTCACCTCTTAGCGATTGTTTCGTTTCTTGTGTAGCACATATTGATTCCTCCATTGCATTGATTTCTAGGAACCACATTCAGTGAAAAAAAATGTAGTCGACCGAGTTAAATTCTGATTTTTAAGAGCCTTAAGACATATCTAAAATACGATGCAATATCGCTTTTTGAAATTTGATCGATCAAGTATTGACAACCCAAGGTTTTTGTCAATACCACTGTCTACAGTAGTATTCTTAGCTTGTTCACAAATTTTAAATTTTTTAAACAAGCATTGGCGCAAAATTTTAAAGAAACTATTGTTAACAATTTACTATTTAGCAATTTACTAAAGGATACCAACATTTTTAACCTTTGCTAACTAGTAAATTGTTATGATTGCATTTTATTAAGAAACGAGTATCCAAACATGTACAAACCGACCTATTAATTGGAATTCCCAATTGTTGACTGGACCATTCCATCCACTGCTCTTATAAGACCTTGTTAATGGTATCCGAATGTCGCCGGATTGTACAATGAATACGCCAGAGACACAGGCAAAAAGAAAGTGGTTATAGAGAAGGTGTGCCTTTATTTTAAATACCTGAATATTGCAATGACAGCGAAAGACAGCGTGTTTTAAAGCACTACACATTCTCATAGTACGCCCTCAAAACGAATCTCTTTACTTCACAGTACAGTCAAAGTTGGGCTCAAAGGTCAAGCTCAAACTGATGGGTATTTCTAAAAGTACAACTATTACGGTTAAGCTATTAATTATGAGGAATGCATATTTCTACTAGAGCCAAGCCGGCTAAAATATCATTAAAAATGCGTAAGACAACAAAAATTACAACGATATTCGAGTGAAGTGAATGAATGAATGATGTTACTGTCACTAATTATTTTTCAAAGCTGTTCTTTGAATACTGTCTATGTGGGGAGTGGGTATCACTGCTTTTCAGAACGTTAAATATTTTCGTCCAAAATCCTAAGATTAATAAATTTAAGAATGCCATAGGGCCGAAAACAATTTTATTAACATTTAGTGGTTTTCAATTTGGGCAATATTACCGAACCTTTGGGCAATTAATCTTTTTTGGATTCTACGAAATTCCAAATTAAAAGAAGCTTTCGGTCTTATTGCCTATTAAAATAATGCCAAGATTTTCGCCCAAAAATGGCTTTATCGCTCAACAACTTTTTCAGAAGAAAATGCTACAAAGTCCAAAATCGATGTCATATTGCCCAAATCAATTTCAAAATATCCCAACGCCCTAATTAATAATAAATTGACATATCACCCAAAAAATATCATCTGTTTCAACATTTGAGCATTCTGACAAAATTTTTGTTTATTTTAAAACATTAAACGGAAAAACAAAAACAAACCCCTGTGCCATAAAACCCAAGTTTAAAATTAAAAATTCTTTAGGGCAAAATGACAACTAACAATTTGGGTGTTCTTTTATTCAAAATTTATTTGTGAGTTACTATATTCGCTTTGGGTTTTTTGACGATTTTTTATGAATATTTTGGGACTTGTTACTAATTTTTTGGCTTTATAAAATTTTTGGATTTGAGCGTTATATTATTGGCCTAAAAGACCTAATGCCTTCTGTCTAAGATTCTCTATTTCAAATCATTGCAAATTTAGAATAATGTGTGTCCAAATCACAAAATATCCGTGAAAATGAAAGTTTATTCTCAAAAATATGCTGTTCTTCAAAATGCTGTAAATAAGCTAAAGAAGAAGAATCATTTTGATAGTGCAAACAATCACAATGACCAACCAGAATTTTTTGATACACAACGTTATTAATAAAGAATTATGCCTCATAAAGTATGTTTGTCGACTTCAACCCGTGTCCGTTCCTGACAACATTACTCTCACACAGGAATGGTTGAGAGTAGTAAGTCACTAGACCCTAGTTGTCAACAGACTGTTGCGCTACCTATTTAATTACTGAATTCATTTCGTTTGTTACATAACGGGTTATATAATTACTGTCAACAAACTTCCTTACACCAGGTTCGTGAGTGCTTAATTTTGGCCAAAACTTTATTTAAAAAAAAAAACTCACTTTAGAAATGAGTTTTCATTATTTAATAACTTTGCCAAATTTAGTGACATTTTGTCACTTAAAGTTAGCTAAGTCGTATCGGTCAAATCATGGTTTTCAGTTAATCAAATAATTGTATCGTTGTAGCTACAAATAACTTATATCTAACTACTTTACTTTTAAATTCAAATGATTTTTCTATATGCTGTACACAGAAAAAAAAGTTGTCATTAACAATCTCGACGGTTGTCAACCTGAAATTTGGCCAAATTGTCGCATTGACTACTAAAATAGTCAATATGACAACTTTCGTAGTCTATCGAACAATTTCGCTAGTCAATATTACAATTTGGTTGTCAAAATTGTTATATTGACTAATCGGTAGTCAATATTACAATTTGGTTGTCAAATTGACTATCGAAAATTTGTATATTGACTATTCTATAGTCAAATAAGGTTTCGGTTTTTAGAAAAAATTGTCATATTGACTACCGCAGTTGTCCCATTTACTACCGAAGTTGTCATATTGACTACCGTAGTTGTTATTGACTACCGTTGTTGCCATATTGACTACCGCATTGTTCTTATTGACTAGTCAATATGACAACCGTAGTTTCAATTTCTTTCAACCAAAGTTGTCTTATTGTCTACCGCAGTTTTCATATTGACGAACGCAGTTGTCATATTGACTACCATAGTTGTTGTTGTCATTTTTCGCATTTTTTTTATTGACTGCCACAGTTGTCATATTGACTACCGCAGTTGTCCCATTTACTACCGAAGTTGTCATATTGACTACCGTAGTTGTTATTGACTACCGTTGTTGCTATATTGACTACCGCATTGTTCTTATTGACTAGTCAATATGACAACCGTAGTTTGAATTTCTTTCAACCAAAGTTGTCTTATTGTCTACCGCAGTTTTCATATTGACGAACGCAGTTGTCATATTGACTACCATAGTTGTTGTTGTCATTTTTCGCATTTTTTTTATTGACTGCCACAGTTGTCATATTGACTACCGCAGTTGTCGTATTAACTACCACGCTAGTCAATATGACAACCGTAGTTTCAATGTCATGTAACTTAAGTTGTCTTATTGACTACCGCAGTTTATATATTAACTACCGCAGTTGTCATATTGAATACCGCTATTTTCGTATTGATTACCAAATTTTACACACATTTCTGATCCCTAAATTGACAACCAAAAATTGTGCCATTGTAGTCAATAGCAGTCAAAACAGTTCTGTTTTTATCAATAAATTCGAACACACTCATTAAATTCGATTAATTTTTAGATACAACCTAACAAACTAGAAATGCAGAGGTATTTAAATAGAAAAACAAAATCAATTCGTTATAAGTACTCTTTCATAAAATAATTCCTTAATAACTCTTTAAATGGAATATTATAATAAAACACTTTTCTTAAACTGTATAATCCAATATAATCCAATTTGAAGTGAAATGTTCATTCAGATTAAGTTCGAAAAAAAAACATAATAATCATTTGCTCATTCTAATAAATTATCAAAATACCTATACCTTCACTTATATAAAACCTATTTACCTATAAATTATTTATTTTATTCACTTTTCACTTCGTTTTCTTTTTTATTTCTCTTCCACAGGACTCTATTGCGTTGCGAAGCTTAATCTACACTCTACATAATAACGGCATTTACATTTCAAAAATTGTCGATTCGTTGAAGGCGTATTTTTTCCTTGGAACATTCTAAGTACATACATATACATAACTACAGAAAAAAAAGAAAGGCTTTCATATTCATTCAACTTTCAACTTGAGGAACACCGGGTAGTGGGAGAAAAATCATGGTAACAAGAAGGCGCAATGGGAAAATGCAGCATCATCGACAGGCATCCAGAATAGAATCGTCTTATAAGCAATCGGTATACGTAAAACGTGTCCTTTTTCCTCCTCGATTTTTATTTTATACAAATTCCAGTCTCAACTTTCTTCTTCTTCTTTTCTTCGTCTCGAATAAAATAAAATACAAGAAAAAAAAAACATTTTTTTTATGATAATAAATAATAAAACGATAAAGTCCTTGTCCATGTCCTTGTTCTGGCATCATCTTTCTTTTATGCATCAGAATCGTTTGCTTCTTCGGAAAAAAGGGTGCGCTATGAAATTTTGATTGGCTCTCAGGATTTGTTTTATTTTGTTTTCTTGGAAGAAGGATTCCTTTGGCAGTCAAATGCGCCTAATAGGGCACATTGGTGCTAGGATTATAAGAGTACCCATCAAGGATCATGGGTATTAAAAATCTTATGGAGGATCTACTTCAAATGGTTATATTTTTTCTTCTTTAAACTGTCATGATAGAGATTAGCAAAAGTAGGTGCTACAGAGTTGGGAAGGGACAGAAGGACCTCACTTCATCCAAAAATTTGCTTTGACAACGAGTTTGTTCTTTGCCCAAAATTTATGCATTTTACCACACACTTCCTAGAGAGTAATTAAATTATGATCCACACAATCCGAGCAAAGTTATACCACTGCACCTGTGCTTCAGCTTCCAGGCAGGTAAAGTTATATACGAGGCATAGAGATACAAAGGACATCGCAACCAAACAGAGTGCCGTACGCAACAACCCCAGGACGAAAAACAAACTTCTGCCATGATGAGAAACACATTCGAGCGTCGTCGTCGTCGGCGTGGTTTTGTCCTCGTAGCTCGTTGAGCGGGTGACACCAAAATTCCGCCAACTGAGCATCTGTTTCGCATCTATTTAGTCAATTATGTTGTTGGTGTTATTGTTGTTGTTTTTGTGGAACTGAGAGTTGGAAGAACTGCCACTGGTTAGCTTGGATGGGTTCTTTAACCCTCCTATTTTAGAAATGAAATTTTAAGACTTCTAGATTCTTGGCATTAGAGTTGTGCAAAAGGAAGGTGTGGAACTACGCGTTTGTCGAAGTACAAGTACGTAGACGGTACATTGGTAATTTTTCTTCTTCCAACAACAACAACTACAAAAAAGAAGGGAAGAAAAATAACCAGGTATACTTGGTGTATAATATAGTGATGGGGAAAGTTTGAGACTATTGGCGGAACGAGAGGCCCAACATTACCGCAAATTAGCAAAACTTTAGTTTACCATAAATTATGTCCAACCAACACACCATCTAAAAAGGACTAAAACCAAACTATTTTATATAAGTATAGCCTAACCATACACAGCTCTCTACTAACGGAACCTTCAACATTCTAGAATCTATACCAGAAGACGTTAGAGTTTTGTGTAATGCCCTGCGTGCGGTAGACTTTGGTTGTAATTTATCGGCGAACCGTTCTTGAGGAAAAGTTCGTTTTTTTTCTACTTCTCTCTCTGAAAAGCAAAGCACTTTATATCGTCAGAAACAACATTTTAAGGAATGAGTCGGTTTAATGTTGAAGTTTGAGGTAGGTATTCAAGCGAGTATGGAAGTTGAAGGTATATGGAAGTTGTTTTTGGGAAGCAGTCTTCTTCTAAACCCGTAGTTTATACTTTGGCAAGCTGATGTTTTTGGAATATGTTTTCGAAAGGGATTCAAGAGTATAGTTTAGCCATTTATTTACCGGTGGTGACGGGTGGCGGCGGCGCGGCGGCGCGGTGGTGTAAATGGCTGTGGGATGGCTATATGGTAGGTGTCTTCGTCTTCTTCGTCATCGTCGTTATAGTTAACTAAAAGAAAATTATATACTATGTGTATAGGTAAGGTAAGAAGTTTGTGATTTTAGAGATGTTCTTGGTCATTGTCGAAGTGGCCGTAATGGTAATGGAAGTCAGAGAGGTAGATTAGAAGTAAGTAGGTGTAGGTATGTAACTAATTTAATTAGGGGATTCTTTTTTTTTTTTGAGAGAAAGTAAAGTTAAGAGTTGTGTTCTTTGAGAAAATATGCGCTTTAAGAAGTTTTTTGTTTTCATTTAAAAAATGGAAAATGAAGTTTGTTAGGAAAACAAATTTTAATATTTAGCTAGTTTTAGAGTTAAACTTTGAAAGATGGCTAATCTTTGCAAAAGTTTTCGTTGAGAATGATTCCGAAATATGTATATAAATAAACAGTTCAAAGTTTAAACGAAAAGTTTTACATTTCCTTAGAAGTGAAAAGTAAATTTAAATTTTGTTGCTTGTTGAGACAAAAATAGTGTCAATATTGATAAGAAGCCATATCAGGGTAGCCATATTTCTGGTATATGCTGGGTTTTAGGTGTAAAAGAGTATTACTTGTTTTATTGATTGTTAGACAATTTTAGCTTTTTTTTTTCTTTTAGAATAAAGATGCTTATGAAGCGTTCATATGTGCGAAAGATTGCAGAAGATAATCACCAAGGAAGAAATTACTGAAAGCTTAGAAGAAAAAGATGCCCTAAAATAAGAAATCTTCCCAAAATATATGTATTCTTGATGGCGTTGCCACACTTTCAACTCTGAAAATGCTTTTATATTAAACCGAAAACAAAACACATTTTCGAGTCGCAAATTTTTAAGGCAAAAGGAAATTGCAAAGTTTAAAAAAGTTTTTTCTGACCTGACGGTCGATTAAAAATAACAAATTCCACTAAGCTATAGTAAAAAACAAGAAATGGCAACAGTGGATGATTAATTTTCGAAGAAAATCATCTCCAGTGATGACGAACACTTTAACCTCAGTGGATTCGTCAATAAGCAGAATTTCCGAATTTGGGCGAATGATAATCCAAGAGCGATTGTCGAAAAACCAATGCATCCACAAAGAGTGACAGTTTGGTGCGGTTTATGGGCAGCGGTATTATCGGGCAGTTACTGTTAATAGTGTTTGCTATCGTAAAATGATAACGGACTTTTTATGGCCCGATTTGGAGCATCGGATGGAGGTGTGTCGCATAGGTTTCGGAGGCCTTTTGGCCGATATTTTGTTCCATACATAATTGAACTATACTAATATTGTCATATTCAAAGAAATGACAATAATTTCCTAAATAATTTGCGTTTATGCAAAATGAACATCGGCCCTTAAAATGTAACCTATCTTTATATATGTTGACCAAATCATGCATTAGTTCTAATTTTTGGGTTACTTGTTTATGATGTTGGCCTTATTAATATTTCAAGTTTCCAACCTCGAGCGCAGAACGCAATATGTCTAAAAATCAGAAAAAACATCGGAAACTGGTGCTTATGTGATCGAGATTTTAATCCGATAACTTCAATTTTAGGAGAAATTTTGGAAAGTTTTTATTTCTTATATAAGAGAATACAGATTGTATTTTTCTAAGAACATTATCTAGAGTTAAGAACAAATTTTTGCAAAGAAGGAAGTAATATTAAACTCAATACTTTTATCTATTCTCGAAATACTGGAATTGAAATTGTAGAGAATCTATACAATTTTATAAATTTATAAGAAAACTGACAGTTGGATTTTTCTAAAACAAAATTAAAAAAAAAACTCAAAGCGAATGTCCTAACGCCCAAATAAATTTTAAATAAAAGAATGCTTAAAGAATTTTTAATTTTTAATTTGGGTGTTATGACATGTAGTTGTTGGGCTTTGTTAGAATTATTTTGGGCTCTACAACGATTACAATTTTTAACATTTCTTATGTCTAATCACCCAATGACACATAATCCAAATCATAAAATGACATAAGGTCCAAAAAGAGAAACGTCGTTAAAAAAATATCACTAAGAAAACGTCACAGATTCCAAATAAAATGTCATATCCAATTTTTAATGTCGTACCGCCCGACTTTAGAAATGTAATAACGCCCTAAAGACATCTTGTTGTTTGTTGAATTGGTGAAATTTTTGTTGCTGTATTATTTTTATTCAGCAAATATTTTGGGTGGTTGATCTTTGAGACGCGTGTAAACAGTTCGAAGTATGTACGCAACTCACTGCTTTGGTTCACTCTAGGATTTGGGGTAAGTGCGTGGTTGGATTTAAAGAAACTTTGGATGCACACAATCTCGAACTCACCCCAATTATATAGTGAGCTCCAAAAGGTGCAACAGCAGGACAGCATGACCCCATACATATTTCACTTTTTTTATGTCATAATAATGTGCACTACCATTGTGAGCAGGCAAACCATTTCGTTTTATTTCACATTGAAAATTGGAATTATTTCGCTTTCTGAAAGTGAAACAAAGGTCAAACATATTCTTTAAGGTTTCTTGACGTTCCGAGTTTTTGGGAAATCTGATATTTTTTTCGTTTAATGTTTGCGTTTGGGCAAACAAATTTCAAACTCAAAATGTCCTAGTGCTCAAAATAAGCAAAACATTTTTCAGAATGCCCAATGTTGAAACACATGACATATTTTCTCAATATGTCAATTACTAATTTGGGCGTTATGATATTTTAAAATTGATTTGGGCAATATGTACAAATACAATATGTATATGTATTTCTGAAACTTTTTTTAAGCGATTGTACCATTGTTGTGTGATATGACATTTTTAATATTTTGGCGTTATTTAATTGGGCAATAAGACCGAACGCTTCTTCTTATTTGGAATTTCATATAACCCAAAAAAAAAATCAAAGCTCAAAGGTTCGGTAATATTGCTCAAATCCTACAACAACAAAATGTTAATACAATTGTTTTGAGCAATATCACATTTTTAATTTGGGAGATATGGCTTTGAGCGCAAAGACCTGTAGTTTGTTTAAGATAAAACTATTTTGAAGGCAATATTTTTGCCAAGATATTCGAGTCGAAAATTAATTTTTATCAACTTTTAGCAGTGTTTTTGTTTAGGTTTTTATTTTTGTAAGAAAACTTTGATTTTTCTCAAAAATTTACTTGACGTCAAAAAACGTTATTCTTCGTAGCATAAAATTACTCCGAAGCTAATCTATCATAGTTGGTTTGTATGTACTTTTAGACACCTCTCTAAAAATCTTTGATTTAAACTGCAGGCACCTTGAAACGTCGAGAAATGTCTAAATTTTCAAATCGACAAATCGGATCGATTACAATAACATCAATTAAAAATATGAACAGCATAAAATGTCAATTTAGTTAAGTAACTACAGGGTGTGGCAGAGCCGACTGACGAGTTTTGATGGGCTATAAAAGTATAAATAACGAACAGTAAAACTTAGAGAACAAATTTTTAACTTCCCATAGGAAGTTATTGTAATGGGTCCGATTTGTCAAATTGAAAATTTTGACATTTCTCGACGTTTCAAGGTCCCTAGAGTCGAAATAAAAGATTTTTAGATAGATGTCTGTGCGTGCGTGTCTACGTACGTTCGCGACGTTTTTTTCGTCGTCCATAGCTCAAGAAACAGAAGAGATATCGACTTCAAATAAATCTCAAGAAAATTGCCGGGGTGGTTTTTTTACCATAGCAGTTTAAAAAAAGGTGAACATTTTGGTTAACCCTAAATATCTCATGAACCAATAACACTAGAGACTTGAAATAAATTTTATATTATATATTGTAACGTGATACAAAACAAGTATATTTTTGGAAAAAAATCCAATTAACGGGTTTTTTTATAAATCAAAAAAACTGAAACAAAAAATTTTTAACCTCGAAAATTTTACGACTAAAATATGATTTCATATCCAAAACAATTTTGTGCAACGAAGAATAATGTTTTTGACATCTGATAAAATTTTGAAAAAAACTCTGATTGAGATATTGGCTTTAAACTACTTTTAACTTTCAAAAAATATTGTTGTCAACATTCAGTAAAATTTAAAAAAAAAATCGAATAGACAGTTTTTTTTTGCAAAAAAAATTAAAAACTTTCGACTCAAATAGCTTTTCAAAAATTAAAAATATTGCCTTCAAGCTTATTTTATTTCACAGAAAATATTGTTTTCGATATTCAGTAATTTTTTATAAAAATCCAACAGTCCGTTTTTTCATAAAAAAATAAAATCGACAAAAAATAGTACGCAAATTTGGTAAAAATTGATACATATGGACAAAATTTTAAGCAAGACAAATCGACAGACGAGATGGGAAGTTATCTGTGTGGGTCGCATCCCAGCCTCTTTTTTTTTATTTAAATCAGTATTCAACCCTATTTTTAAAAATTATTTTTTGAAAATTATATCTCCAAGATGGCGGCCGTCATCATTGATACACTGCAGTTGTAGACGTCAGATGATCTCTGAAGCTTTCACATGATTTTCGGCACATTTCGACTGGTATGGCCTCGATTTCTGCGGTGATTTTCTTTTTAATTTCTTGGACAAGCATTAATTTATAGGGATGGAATGATAAATCTTCGTGAAGAATTCTCCTCAAAGAACGGTCTGAGATTCCCAAAGCTACCGCGTGTTTCCGGGCTGAGCGTCTTGGTGACTGCTCAATTGACTCTCTAACCAACTGCACATTTTCGGGGGTTCTTACCGTTCTGGGTGCTCCGTGTACAAGTCTACTTAGGGTAATTCCATTTTCTTCCAAATTCCGTATTCCGTAATTTAATAGTGTTTGTAGAATGAACTGATTCAACACGTGGTATGCCGAAGTGTATACGAAAAGCCCTTTGTGTAGCGATCACAGAATGATTATTTTCATAATATGCACGCACGACGAAACCACGATGTACACCTGTCCAGTCCAGACCGTGATTAGGTACGAATAAAAACGACATTACCGTACAATTCAAAATATACCACTTATTAAGGCCTACTCTTATCTTATCACAGGCTAATGACCTCATTAAACTCGTCAGTCGTTATAAAATTGCAGCAAAAGAAGAGTTTAATAAGAAAAATGATTTACCAATTTTTTGGTGTTAGAATCTTTATAAAATAAGTCTAAAATTTCATGTAAACAAACCTTAAGAACTAACTTTAAGCATGAGCATGTACATTTTTCAAAGCCCTCAGTAATATAAGTATCAATTATTTAAAAATGCATGTACTCATTTGATAACTGGCCACCAAAAATAAGAAATATCACACAAACAAAAAACAATCCCTCTCCCCTTTTGTTTATATTCGATAAAAGAAACTGTGAAAAGGACGACAAGAAGGAAATTTTCTTTATCTTCTTAAAGACAAAATTTATTGGTTTGGCTAAAGTTGTTTTCATCACAAAGAAAAGCCTTTTCTTGGTTAAGGTTTATAACCATATTTAAACTTTTAACACTTAAAATGTTTTTGAAAATGAAAACGCAAAAAACAATGAAGAAAATAATAATATATTTATATTACCAAAATAAATTACTGCAACGTGATTATGTGTTCTTCTCGTTATCATCTTATTTTCAGCCCAATATCATAAAATGTCCTTATCCATACCTTATACGAGTATATATGTATACTTGTACAATCAAGCCGATGATGCTTGAGGGTTTCTGTTAAATGTATACCTAGACCTACCTACCTTTAAAGTCTAAACAACATACATAATACCATGTTTATGGTCGTCGTCGTCGTAGTCATCGTCGTCGGCACTGAATTCGCGATAAGATATGATTTACACACATTTAACCCCTGAATAATTAATTCTATATCCTATCCACCATAATGTTATATCGCTCTTGCAATTTAGCTGCAAGCGTGCTAAAAGAACACGTTATATCATATTCTGTGTACATCAGGAAGATGCTTTGAGGACTTCTTTTCATAGAAGCGAGCGTTTTGTTTTATATGTAAGGATCCTTTTACTGTACGCGCACTGTCTAAATATTGAAACAGGATTCATAGTGCAGCACCATTTCAATTCGACATACCGGCAAGGATACAAGAAAACAAGTCAGTAGAGTAGTGTAAGCGTTATAAAATCCTGCGTGCCATCAAGTACTTTCGAGTATAAGCGCGGCTGCATGAGACTGGAAAAGGAGTCTTCACCCTTTTTTATTTCATTATTGCATCAGATTTTATAAGCACAAGCGAGGCGTCCTAATCGTTCAACGAAGAGTTCTTATGTCAATATAGTGGAGTGAGGGTGCACGGGACCAAGAGTGACTCGTTTAATATCCTGAAGTTTGCTGGAACGTAGAAACAATTGCATACATAAATTACGTGATAATGAATAAAGGTTTGAGGCGAATTCCATAAATCTTAAGCATTGATAATGTCGCCTTTTGCGTTTTGGAGAATATAGTTAGAAGTATATAGATCTAAATGTAAAGGTATAACTAAGTAGACCCTGTCAAAAAGGTTTGTATGTTTGTATATCTTTTCTAAGGACAAACAAAAAAATATCCCTTTTCGTGCCTTTTCAGTATTTACGAGGTGACACTAAAAGTTTTTGTTCAGTATTTTTGTTTGCTTTATTTTTATGAGAGTTGATGTTTTACGATGACAATGTTCTACTTATTTATTACACTTGTACTTTCTTTTAACGGGTTATGATGTTATTTTATATGGAAATATAAAAGTCTTGATATAAATTATTAAACTATTTTTGTATTCATGGGAATTTAAGGAAAAGTTAATGTTACTCATCGTAATCGTACGCATATGTGTCTGGAGGTATTAACGTAATGAGTCAGCTGGAGTTCATATTTAAATTCGCATTAATAAACAGATAATACATATATCATTTTTATAACATAAACAATATGTAAACCATTAGATAATGAAACTATAAAAGTATTGTAAGTTCACATAAGTTTGAAAAGATTACTAGTTAACTGCCGCAAGAAGTTTTATATAAATATACATTTGACTTTAAGATAATGATCTTTACGGCTTAAATGAAAAGCTTGTTATTAATTTCAAATTTGGGTTTATTGTAACGGGTTATCCATTTTACAATTTCAAAAGTATTGGGCTGGAATTTGACATCTGTCAAACTAAGTTATTAAACCAATTTGTTTTTTGCACACACTGCCTTCAAATTGTTAAAACGTACTACAAAAATGGTGATTCTGCCACAGTCACATATCATGCTTTAAGAGGAGATTAGGGTTTTCATTATCGTTGTTTGCTTCAAAGTTAAAATTGTAAGTTCATGGAGCCAAGAAAAAAAATGTACTCATGGTGTACCGCAGGGGTCAAAACTTGGCCCAGTTCTTTTCATTCTTTTTACGAACGCATTTCTTCGAATTTTCAAGAAAAGCACCGTTTTTGCATATCGTCGGTGAAACCAGAAAAGTGTGTAACTCCAAATTTTCTGAAAATGAGATTTGAATGACATCTGTTAGTCAAATCTGGTATCTGCCGTTACTTAAACTGGGAATCCCCTTAAAGTTCATACTTTTTATTCTATTGGCAAATTTGAAAATGGTGTAACTCCATGCTCACTTAATTTTGTGAGAAAACCGTGTATCTCCCCATTATGCGGTAGTAAAAGTGTGAGTGACATCAGGCAAATCGTGCCAATAACTTCAAAACAATGACGTTTTAATGCTCTCCTGTAAAATTTGCTAATATGGAGTTACACACTTTTCTGGTTTCACCGATGATATGCAGATTACATAGCAATTGTTGTTAGACACAGGTGTCTAAGAGCAGCAATTTCAATAAAGCAACAGGATTTTGATGAAGTTTCTCGATGGTGCCACGATTTTGGTTTGGTCATTAATGCCACCAAAACGAAGCTGATGCATATTCGTGCACCGAACCAACAAGAACAGGAAATAAACATATACTTTCAAAACCCAAAATGTCCGACTTACATAGCTACAGCACTAGAAGACGAGTACAAGATCTACTTGAAACTCCGGAAATAAAAAACAAGTATGGCAGAAGACAACTGAGCTATGCCATTCCATCAATCATGAACCAGCTTCCAATTAGTCTAAAAAATATTCAAAATTTTAAAAAACGTAAAAAATGTATACAACTTTTCTTTTTAAACTGAATTCCAAACACCAATAGCACTTGCCTCAAATTATTTTTTTTTGTTTATACTTGCTCAAAAAAAAAAAAAAAAAAAAAAATGACTAAATATTTTTTTCCATTTTTGTTAAATTAACTTTTTACTGAACTAAAAAATAGCGTTATACTTCCAAATCAATTCAAATTACTTTTCAAAATTCAACCACCCACAGATAAGCACTAAGCTTCGTGGGTAATACAAATATTGTTAAAATCTTTCGAAATTAATAAAAAATCATAAATAATAAATAAATAATAAATAATAAATAATATCTATCTATCTATCTATCTATCTATCTATCTATCTATCTATCTATCTATCTATCTATCTATCTATCTATCTATCTATCTATCTATCTATCTATCTATCTATCTATCTATCTATCTATCTATCTATCTATCTATCTATCTATCTATCTATCTATCTATCTATCTATCTATCTATCTATCTATCTATCTATCTATCTATCTATCTATCTATCTATCTATCTATCTATCTATCTATCTATCTATCTATCTATCTATCTATCTATCTATCTATCTATCTATCTATCTATCTATCTATCTATCTATCTATCTATCTATCTATCTATCTATCTATCTATCTATCTATCTATCTATCTATCTATCTATCTATCTATCTATCTATCTATCTATCTATCTATCTATCTATCTATCTATCTATCTATCTATCTATCTATCTATCTATCTATCTATCTATCTATCTATCTATCTATCTATCTATCTATCTATCTATCTATCTATCTATCTATCTATCTATCTATCTATCTATCTATCTATCTATCTATCTATCTATCTATCTATCTATCTATCTATCTATCTATCTATCTATCTATCTATCTATCTATCTATCTATCTATCTATCTATCTATCTATCTATCTATCTATCTATCTATCTATCTATCTATCTATCTATCTATCTATCTATCTATCTATCTATCTATCTATCTATCTATCTATCTATCTATCTATCTATCTATCTATCTATCTATCTATCTATCTATCTATCTATCTATCTATATATCTATCTATCTATCTATCTATCTATCTATTTATTTATTTATTTATTTATTTATTTATTTATCTATCTATCTGTCATCCATGCTATTTGCCATCTGCTGTCTTTCATAAGTTCGCATAGTTCTTGAGGTGAAATTCAATGTTTACCAGTTCATAGTTTGTATGTTTTTGTAGGTTTTCCCTTTTTGTTAAAAAAAGTGGCAATTGGATTTTTCTAAAAATTAACTAAATGATAACAATAATGCATACAAAATGACATAAAATAAGTTTGATTAAATTATCTTTTCCTTGTTTAACAGATATTTTAGTCAAAAATCAAAGTTTTTTTAGTAGGTATTATTTTGTGTGGGTTTTTATTACATTTTTATTTTTTAAGAATGTTTTTGAGAATAATTTCATATATATTAATATATTTTTTAATCATTATGTGACTATAATCGCAGCAATGCCTGATCCAGGGAGGGGGAAGAGGGTTCGTAGGGATCTACTTTTTGAAGTTAAATTGCTTTGGATGCTCTAGAACTGAGATTTAAACACAAATTTCAATAATATAAATTTCCCAAAAACAGCAAAAGTGACACTTTTGTTAAACTAATGGCTAATTGGAAAACATAGTGAACGTTTCATATCTATTGATAAAAAATCTTGAGATTTGAAGTGAATAGAGTTTCTGAGTGCCACACAAAAGTTTCTTCCCAACTTATTTGTTTACCTTCATTTGTTTTTATTTAATTTTTATATAAACTATTACTTAAATGCACCTATTTTCTTAAATAATAAAAGCAAACATTTTTTCTCTACAACTTTTAAGTTTTGTTGACTCCTAAAAAATCAAAATATTTTCTAGCATTTACAAGTAAGCAGACTGATAGCGATATTAATAATAGACTCCCCAAAATTGAGTTCGAAAAAACTACGCAAAAATAGCCCGAAATTCTTCATACCAGAAACCCTCTCATTTTCTGGGTTATGGAATTTTTGTAGCGTTCTTCGCATTAATAGAAATGGAAACAAGGAAAGCTATGTTTCAAAACAATTTCTTACATATCTGCGTGAAATGCACCAAAAACCCTCTAAACTATGTGCTTTAGCCTCCTTTACAGAACATTAAAGAACATTTTTAAGCGGTAAGTAAAAACTCGTCTATATGTTAAGTGTGTGACACCCCCCCCCCTGATTAAAAATCTGGATCCGCTCTTGAATCACAGTAGTTTGTTTCCATTTAAGTATAAAGATATTATGTCAATTAATAGGGCAAAATAATGTCTTCTATAAAATGTTCCATGTTTGTATTTTTTGACAATTAAAGTAATTATATTGTAGGTATTATATATCTCTTGTTATCAAGCCTTTAATATTGCATGTGTCATTAAATAATTCTTACTAAATTTTATTGTACCTACGAACAACGTAACGTATATTATGTATGAAGTATTAATATTGACATTACCTTGATTGTGTTTTATACCATTTCGACCAATATTAGGTTATAATGGCCATAATTACAATAAATTCCATTTCAGTGGACATAAATGTAGATATGCACATTTATGTGTGTACTTTAATTTTCCTTTTATATTACCAACATATAACTATGTGCATGTATGCATATTTCTATTTATATATTTGGATAGTTATGGATGCAGCCATTATAGTAATTTATTATCAATCTGAATTAATGAACCAAATTCAAAATCATCATAATTATATCTATCTATCTATCAGTACTTTATATGATACATGAGTACATGTACATTACATAGATATTATGTATGTATCTGATGATAGTAAAATATTTTTCTATATAAATATTTACATACGAACATATGTATAATTTCATATTAAACACCTACGAGTGTAGAGACAAAATCATTGATGATATAATAATGTCAAATGTATGCCTTTACCTTTTGCCTTGTTTAGCCTTACCCACATTCAAATTGAACTCAGTACAAAAGTTCAAAACTGATGTACATAGGTAAGATACCTACATATAAAAGGCAAGTATTCGAATATTTATGGGTAATTCATTCAATATCAAAAATTCTTGAGGGCTTTTGAGGCTAATATCAATTATATTATTTTAACCGGAAGCAATGTAAATTGTATGCACAAGAAGACCAACCAACTCAAATAATAACGGTACCTATACAATAATAATAATTATTATTATTATTGACAAAACTAAATTATGTAGGTCATAATAATGAACAAGAAAACTTTTATGTTGTTGTTTTTTGATTCAAGTAAAAGTACATAACCCAATTTACCAATACTTCATTTTGTTTTTCAAAATTTCCTAAGGGTATTTTGCTACGTATAAGCAATTATTGATGGTTAAATTTATATAACAATATTATTGTATTGGGTTAGATTTAAAGTAAACTTAATGTAAGTAATATAGTAGGTCCTTTGTCTTTGCCTTACGGATATCTTTTTGTTGTTCTTTAATTGATTTATTGAAAATGATATTGGATAGATAGTTTTGAGAGTAAGAAATGATTGAAAAATTAATATGAGGAATTTCGTTACTGTTGGTTAAATAAGTGAGGATATTATTTTCAGAGCAGCACATCAAGAATGCTTTAATACTTTAATTATATACTTTCAAAACTTTTCAACTAGTGGTAATACCTCTTTTATCCTTAGTTATTTATTTCACCCTTGTACTGTGGTTAAACCTAAAATAACATGGTTGAAAGCCCCCAAAGAGTTTGGTATAGTCTATAAATTTTAAACCATTTCAACAGAGCAGGGCTGTTGTACCTATAAAGCACACAAGGCGAGACCAAGGCTGCTTTGCAAAATTTTGACCGATATTTTGCCAACACTTACAACAATTGAAATTTATCTAAAAAATCAAGACTTTCTGGTTTTTAACACTTCAATTTTCTATTCGGATTGTATAGCTTTTTGGAAATATTGGGAACCATGAAATAAATGTGAAAATATGTTCATAAACTGTCAGCTTAGCTGATCTCCTAAAAATCTGTTGATATCGGGTTTTTCAATTAGAGCGCTACAAAAGTTTTTTTAATTCAAAAGAAAACGGGTTTGGATATCAATGAAATTCTTTATTCCTGTGAACGTATGTTCGAAGCCATTATTATGTATGAAACTCGATTTCTTTTGCATGGCCACCATGCACGCTTGCAGAAATCCAGACGCTGAACCCAATTTTCGACGGTTCTCAAGCATAAGTCGGCCGATACTACTGCAATTTCACCTTCGATATTCATACGAAGTTCATCAATCGTCAGCAAAGACCATAGACTTGACTTGTAGTACCCGTGGCATGATGGTTAGTGCGTTGGACTGTCATGCGAGAGGTCTTGGGTTCGATCCCTGCCTGTGCCACCTAAAGTTTTTTTCACGGGTACTGCCTCTTGCGAGGAATTGACAAATTCTCCAAGAGTAATTCTTGTCATAAAAAAGTGCTTTCTCAAATTAGCCGTTCGGATTCGGCATATAAACTGTAGGTCCCCTCCATCCCTGCAATTACTCGCACACAGGAATGGTTGAGAGTTGTCAGTCACTAGGCCCTGGTTCTCTGCGGACTGTTGCGCCACCTAATTTATTTATTTTACATAGACTTGACGTAGCCCCACAGGAAATAGTCTAACAGCGGCGGCGTCAAATCGCACGACCAAGGCGGCCAAGCGACTGGACCATTTCATGAGATAACACGTTCTCCAAACTTGGTTTTCAATAAATTGATTGAGACATTCGCTGTGTGGCTTGTGGCGTCATCTTGTTGGAACCATAATATGTCATTTAAGTCCATATCATCCAATCAGGGGCCAAAAATGTTCCGTTATCATTGAATGCCGGTCTTAATCATTACGGAAGAAGTACGGTCCAATGACGCCGAACGGCCGCCACGCCGGCCCATAAACCACACCAAACCGTAATTTTTTCCTCTAGGTATACAATGATGACTCATGGAGTATGTGTGAATTGCTGCTTGACCAATAACGCGTCCATAAATTTGGCGTATAGCGCTCTTAACTTTGAAGCCAGTGACACCGAATTTCGGTAGTAAATTTTAATAATTTCGACTCGTTGTTGGCTCGTATATCTTTCCATCATGAAATTGCCAACCTTACTGACGAGAAATGTCAAAAGAGCGGCAAGAAATATGGCGTCGTTTGCTGTCCCGGTCGCTCTACTTTTTTGATAGTGTTTTGAGATAAGATTTGGCAATAGGTATATAAAGGGTTTTTCAATTAGAGATTATATATTTTTAATAGACAAATATTTTATCAAATGTCACTTTTTAAGCTGTCATCATTTGACATTTGACGATTAAAAACAACCCATCCTTAAAGTGTCACTATTTGAAGCGGTTTTTATTGTGGGGCAGCTGTGTGGATCCGTGAATGGATTGCGCAACCGAGCCATGATAAATAATTATTAACCGCCGGATTTTTTAAATATTGATCTGGACAAAGTTTATGTTAAACAAAATTGTTTAGAAAAGTTTTATGAAATAGATTTTTGACTTTAGAGGTTACCACAATTGGCCACCGAGATCATGTGAATTTTTTTGGTGCTAGGTGCTGCTGCTTTAAAACTCTTGATTCAAGATAGATTTCGAGATGCTTTCGCGATCATGCAACCAAAGTGAAAATTGGCTTTGGAAAATTGCATTAAAGGGATATGGTGCTGCAGCGGTAGATATTGCTCTTCATACATTTTTCTTAAAAAAAAACACTTTTTTTTAATATCAAAATTAAACCTCTTATTGGAAAACCCTTTTTACAATGCAAGTTTTTAATATGTATCATGAAATATAATTTATTCCGTTACGGATTAATAATCTCATAATCCAAACACCTAAACACTTGGTCTAAATATCCGTTTCCTCAAGTTAGAATAATTCCATTTAATTGGAAACAAATCTCCATTCCATCACCGTTTTCCGACCATAAATTTACGATTATTTCACTACAATTAGTTTGAATGTATCTTCTACCTTCCAGTACATCCCACCACCAGCAACGCCATCTATGCCATATTATAATAATAAATGTGTTATATGTTTGTATGTAAAATAAACTCTTTCAAAAGCTAAATGCACACATATTATATATATAGAAACATAAATACCTATGGATGTAGATGGTTATAAAATGTTTATATATCGCGTGCCATCTTTTCAGCTGCGCTGCCATTTTCATTCGTTTCAAGATTATTTCCCGTGAATTTTCTGCACACAGACGGTACTCAATTTATGAGCCTCAAACACTTTTAAAACTGCTCCCATGGGACACTCTTAAGCAAATCAAAGGAACTTTTGAATTTGACTTTTGAAAGAAAAAAAGCTATAAGAGACGTTAAAGGCACAAAGGATTCTTACTTCCCAATTCCCCCACCCCCCTCTTTACAAAAGACTGCCTTGCTGTTGTCTCTCTTGGAGCATATCAAGGGGTTACAAGAAGACAATGACTGTATCTCTGCTCGCTACTGTTTGCTTCTGAGATGTAACTTCCTTCCTATCTTTTCCACCTGAAGAGTACTATTATAAGGGCATATATGTACATAGATTCATATAACGTAGATGTATTTATAAGGATATGTCTCTACAAAACACACAATTTGCCGACACGGTGGGTTGTAAATTTTGCAATTCCTCATGCGTGTTAGTTTTCGCAGGATTTCTTTATGTAAGAGAAAGGGAATAATACTTACCTCGTTGTCGCTATGCGCCTATAGGTACACAAAGTACACCTTTCTTCTGCCTTCTATAATATAATATAACAACCTACATCCGAACCATCTGAAGGCCTGCTCCCAAGAGTATAATATATCTAACGAAGGACATCGATAAATTACCACCGCAAGGAAACGTTGTTAGTTTTGTTCTTCTTGTTAAGGATATGGAACAGGTAAGTTGTACATATGCATATATGTATGTATTTTTGTAAATAGTAAACTTTCTTCAACCTGTATGTCTGTCTATTTGTGGATAGGAATACATTTTTATGTGTGCGGAATCCTTTAACTTATCACTTCCTTAAAACATTGCATCACATCCATCAACTTTGCGACATATCAAGCTCTATTATCAAATTATAAATCATTCAAGAGAGATGTGAATGAGTGACTTGAGTATATATATAAATATATGCATATGTATATTTTGTATAGTGTAGGTGATGATTTAGAGATGGGTTTGAAGGGGGTTAGGGTTAGGGGTAGATTCACATCAGGACTCTTAAGAAGTCATGCTGTGATGTGATGCGATGCAACATCATGCTGGCAAAGGCAAAGTGTCAAGACAGAAGATGCAAAGCATCCTAACGACGACGATGCGTTGATGATGATGACGAAAACACTCGCTTCAAATGCTTTGACACAGTTTTGAGGACATTTTGTGTGTATGCAAAACATGTGTTTCACAAGAGAAGTTACAATTTAGGTTAGGCATACGTTTGAGAGTATGTATTTGCTGTTCAAGATCAATGATTTATTTTGTTCTTCTAGTATTTTTTTTTTGAAAGATGTTGATGAAAATGATTTATGTATGGGGCAAAAGGATAATGAAGAAAATCCTTTGGAGAAATTTGATTTGACATCTCAAAGTCAAATTTATTATTTTCAAGGTCATATTTTGTACTTACATATTTAAATATATTATATACAACATGGTTTAAAAGAGATACAGCTGTAAATGAAAGGACTCATCATCTGCAAAATCCTTCGAGTTCTGTATTAATTATGTATATTGGAGAAAATCCTTTAGAAGAACCAAAAATCACATTTAACAAGAAATCTATTATTAATTTGTCTGCCCCTTTCATTTTGCTCTTTCCCTCTCTTCAGTCGGATCAAAAATTATTCATAACATCTCGATTTATTCATACCTTAATAATAATTCTAAATGATTTTATTGCTCCAGAAAAGGACTTTACCCGAAAGGTCTCTTCTTAGCATTCTCTATATATTTATTAGTCCTGCCAAAATATATCTTTAAAATAATTGCAAACTGATATATCTATCTTTCTCTCATCATGCGATTATAATTTGAACTTAGAATCGGAATGCTTTCATTATAATTCTATAAAATGGTATACCTAACCTAAGTAGTAATTTAGGTAAACACTATGCCACAATTGTAAGTCTCTCTCTCTCTGAGTAAGTAGTTTTAATAAATAAGTCTAAGTATATGGAAGTAATATTTTGAAAATTGCATGCCATCCTTCAAGAAGAGAAGTATATGAGGACGAATACGAATACGAATATACTTCTGTAATCTACATTGAAAATAAGGATATACCTTTATGTATAGGTATAGACTTGTAGAATTCCATTCACATTTTGTACCTATTAACTTTTAGCTTGGGAATATCGTGTTCACATTATTATATTGAGAATAAAGAGTGCATTACACGATTGCATTTGCAATAGAAATGAAGAAAAAGGACTCTCCACCAGAGTCAATCACTGAGGTCACATGCAATGGCAATTGAGTTTAGTATGGTTATAATAAATAAATTTATCTTAAAGTTGGGTATTGGAATTGTGAAAAATATATTGAAAATACATTTGGGAAAGGTTCACAGATCATCTCAAAATATTAAGGTTGAACTTGAATTAAATTTAAAAATAATGGACGGAGAGAAAAATTGAAATAATTTCCGGAAAAACCATAAGAATAGTCCTTTTCTTTTTCCCATACAAATATTTTCTACCTCAAACGTAATAAAAAGGATTTGACTTCAAGTCATGTTAATTTGACATGACTTGAAGTCAAATCCTTATTATTATTATTAAAAAAAAAAAAAAAAAAAACAAAAGTGTTGAAGTCGATTTGCCGGTGTACAAGTGTTGTTTTTCTTGGATTTTCTGTTAACCAATCTACTGAGTTTGCTTTTGTCAACTGCTAAACAGCTGAAACATCTTCTTATATCGTGTTAAGGTGCGTATTCATTTGAGAGTACTTCTGCTAGTTAAATCTCAAGAGCAACTCTCGGGAGACTGTCCATTTGCCAAATTTTAGAAGTTTTGCTATCGCGAGCTCTCTGCTAGAATATTAAGAGTTTTCTTGCTAAGAGTACTCTCATAATCGTGTCCACTTGATAGATTTATTCTGCTAGCATATTATCTGTTGGCCATGTATTTTATCCACACTGATAACTTCCCATCCCGTCTGTCGATTTGCCTTGCTTAAAAGGTCTGCAGGTTTTCGTGTTTTGTTAAAAAAATTGTTAGTTGAATTATTCTAAAAGATTTAAAAATTACCAACAACATTTTGCATTTGATGAAATAATTTGATTTCAAAATCTGTTTTTGTAAACGAGATTTTTAGTCGAAAAAATTTGTTTACCAATTTTAGTAGCATTTATTAAAAAATTTTATTTCTTAAATAAATAAATACAAATTGGATGAATGAATCTAATTTAAAGTCAATATCTTCTATTGTTCACGAGATATCGAGAACCGAACATCAATTTTTACCAAAATTGCGTATACTATTTTTTGTAGATTTTTTTTTTTGAAAATATGGATTTTTATTAAAAAAAAAAAATACAGAATATCGTAAACAATATTTTCTGTGAAATAAAAAAAGTTTGAAACAATGTTTTTAATTTTTGAAAAGCTATTTGAGTCGAAAGTAAATTTTTACCAAGTTTTAGTATTGTCTTTTTTTTTTTTTTAGTTTTTTATTTTTTGTAAAAAAAAAACTGTCAATTAGATTTTTCTCAAAATGTAACTGAATGTTGAAAACAATATTTCTTATAAGTAAAAATTATTTGCAAGCCATAATCTCAAATTTTTAAAAAGATATTTGTGTCGGAAATGAATTTTTACCAACTTTTGTTAAATTTTCTTTTAAGTTTCTATTTTTTGTTAAAAAACTGTCAATTCGATTTTTCTCAAAATTTTACCGAATGTTGAAAACAATATTTCTTAAAAAATAAAATAAGTTGGGAGCCATAACCTCAAATTTTTGCAAAGTTATTTCAGTCAAAATTCAATTTGTAACAACTTTGAGTAATGTTTTTTTTTTAGGTTTTAATTTTTTATAAAACAAACTGTCAATTCGATTTTTCTCAAAATTTGTTAAAAAAATATGTTAAAAACGTTATTCTTCGTTGCACCAAATTGTTTTGGAGATAAAATCATTTTTTATTCGTACAATTTTCGAGGTGACAAATTTGTTTCAGTTTTTTTTTTTTTGATTTATAAAAAAACCGTTCATTGGTTTTTTTTCATAAAATATACTTGTTTGATATCACGTTACAATATATAATATAATATTTAATTCAATTTTCGAGCGTTTTTGGTTCGTGAGATATTTGGGGTTAACCAAAATTTTCACCTTTTTTTTAAACTGCTATGGTAAAAAAACCACCCACTCAATTTTCTTGAGTACCCTTTCTGCATCTTTCTGCATTATTATTTGTACCTATATTTATTTGAAGTCGATCTCTTTACTAGTTCTTGAGCTATGGACGACGAAAAAAACGTCGCGAACGTACGGACGTACAGACGTAAGGACGTACGAACGTACGTACACACGCACGCACAGGCATCTTTCTAAAAATATTTTATTTCGACTCTAGGGATCTTCAAACGTCGAGAAATGACAAAATTTTCAATTTGACTAATTGGACCCATTACAATAACTTCCTATGGGAAGGTAAAAATGTATTTTCAAATCAAATTTATATGAAAAAAAGACATAGTTTCCACTGCTTTGCCATGTTTACTCTCGACAGCTACTCGCAAAATACGAACTGTGTTGGTATTCCGAGAGCTTATCTCGGATAGTGGAAAACACATGTGTCCACTTGCGAGTGACTTTCAAAAAGATCGAATGTCGAGAGTAATTAGTCAACTCTCCGCGAGCTACTCTCCAGACTATGTCCACTTGCGAGATCGCTCTCGAGAGCAGCTTGAGAGCGACTCGCAGCACGTTTACTCTCAAATGGACACGCACCTTTAAGTTAGTGTTTAGTGACAAAATAATTTATATTTGATATGCCTCGTATAAGACGAAGCAATTTAGGTAGAAGAACCCGAAATACTATACAAACCAAGCTAATTACCGATCTAATCGTACTGCACAAGAACGTGACGACCGAATTGAACGTGAAAGAATTCGGATCTCACAAACGCGTGAAGCGCGAGCGCGACATTCAACTAATAATTGCGCAAGTTTGAATCGAGCAACAATTGAATATTAGCAACAATTCGCTCACAAAATAAAATTGCACTTGCACTCGCTTCATCGGGAATCGCAGCAACTTTGCTTGAAGGTGGTCGAACAGCCCATTAAGTACTAAAATTGCCATTAAATATGCAAAGCAATGAAACTCCAACCTGCAAGATTTCGAATAACTCTGCAATGGCAAAGGTTTTGCAGCAATGTAAATTGATTGTGTAGGATGAATGTACGATGGCGCATAAAAAATATTTGGAGGCTTTAGACAGAACCTTAAAAGATTTACGAAGCAATAATAACAGATTTGGTGGTGCAATGATTTTATTAGCAGTGATTCCACGATCAACGCTAGTTGATGAAATCAATGCATGTCTAAAGTCCTCCAATTTGTGGAAACATGTCAAAGTACTTCATTTAAGCAAGAATATGCGTGTCGAGTTGCAAAATGACCAATCTGGAAACACATTCTCTAAACAACTCATTGACATTGGTAATGGTAAATTTCCTATAGACATGTTGACTGGCTACATTATCTTTCCTCAAAGTTTTTGTCAGTTAACGCAATCAAAAGATAAACTTATTAAGAAGGTGTTTCCAGATGTTTCTCAAAATTACAGGAACCATGATTGGTTGAGGCAACTAGCTATATTGGCTGCAAAAAACATAGATGTAAATGAATTTAATTTCAAAATTCAAGAACAAATTACAGCCGAATCGAGGATATATATAAATCAGTTGATTTGGCTTCTAACCTAGATGATGTAGTCAACTATCCACCGAAATTTTTAAACTCGCTGGATTTGCCAGGATTGCTACCTCGCAATCTTCACTTAAAGGTTGGATCAATAGTTATAATGTTACGAAATATCAACCAACCGCGCCTTTACAACGGTACACGGTTAGCGATACAAAAAATTATTAAACAACGTGATAGAAGCAACTATACTCAGAGGAAAGTATAAAGGAGAAGATGTTCTCATACCGCGCATCCCAATGATTCCGACTGATGTGCTATTTGAGTTAAAACGACTGCAGTTTCGAGTGCGGCTTGCTTTTGCTATGACCATAAACAAGTCCCAGCGGCAATCATTAAGTGTTTGTGGTATTAATCTAGAAAACCATGTTTCTCACGTGGTCAATTGTATGTTGCCTGGTCCTGTGTTGGAAAACCATCAGATTTGTTTGTCTATGCGCCAAGTAATCAAACAAAGAACATCGTATATCACAAAGCACTACAATGATAATAAAACTGATTTATGTTAATAATTATGATTAACATGATTAACAATAAAGCGATTACTTACTTTTAAATCCTTATTATATGTTTCATTTAATTAATTTTTATTCACAACGTCCTATCACCAGGGTGACGGTTCTGTTCAGAATTTTTAGCCACGACTATAAAATACGTAGGAACAAAAAACTGCCACATTACAAATCTTCATGACAGGACGAAGTCTGTCGGGTCCGCTAGCTTTAAAAAAAAGGTTCATTTTCAATACTTAGGTTTGTTTTTAAATAATAAGCAAATGTATCAAAAAACTATTTATACCAAATTTTTGAAACTATAGTTAAATGCTAAGATCTTTGAAGTAGATTCTCTGAAATTTGGCTGAAGAGATTTTTAAAATATAAATAAGTCTTCCAATTTTGTCTTGAACAAAAAGATCCATCACAATCTTTGTCCAAATTACTCACATTATTAAATTGAGAGTTGCTTCTAGTTTAAAAGTTTTAAGCAACGATTTGTTGCAAATTAAATTCTATTTCTTTTCAACTTTTCAAATTAAAAGAACTCTAGAATTATAATATTATGACAGAATTTTCATGCCTTAAATTTTGAAAGTGTTAATTTATGGCATAACACAATTGTCCGTCAAGATTGTACAATTTGACGCTGTCAAGTTTTTGTCTGTGGGGCTAGCCGTCCTTACGATAATAATTTGAGATTTCTTCTAAAGGGTGTCCCAAAATTAACGCAAGATTTGAATTAAATAGAAAACGCCGTTTTTAGTCTTTTGATAGTTATATTTTTATTGACTCGTAAAGTACATAGGATAGGGTTATGTATGGAATAACACATCGGACAAATGGCCTCCACGGCTTTGCATGCACATGCGCACTCTTTTGTTGAAATTTTCCATGACCATTCTGCATAAATGTGGCTGAATTTCGTTGATGCAGCGTTGAATCTCCTCCTTTAATGCACGGGTGGTTGTGGGCTTGTTGACATAGACTTGTGATTTCAAATAACCCCATAAAAAGAAGTCTAATGGTGTTAAATCACACGATTTAGGAGGCCAATTTTGATCACCGAAACGAGAGAGTACACGACCTGGAAATGTCTCATGCAGTAATTGAATTGTTTCACGGGCTGTATGACATGTGGCACCGTCTTGTTGAAACCACGTCATATTGGACACATCAATATCATCCAATTTTGGCAGAAAGAACTGTGTAATCATGTCGCGATATCGAGCACCAGTAACAGTCACTGCTTGACCAGCATCATTTTCAAAAAAATATGGCCCAATTGTGCCTCCAGCCCAAAATCCACACCATACAGTCACGCGTTGTGGATGCATTTGTTTTTCGACAATCACATGTGGGTTCTCCGAACCCCAAATGCGGCAATTTTGGCGATTGACAAAGCCATCAAGATGAAAATGTGCTTCATCGCTTAGGATGATTTTGCTCGAAAAATCAGGGTCCATTTGTTGATGTTCAATAATCCATTCAACGAACTCTCTTCTCTGTCCATGGTCATTAGGCTTCAATTGTTGTGTTAATTGAATTTTGTAAGCATGAAGACACAGATCTTTGGTGAGTATACGCTGTAGAGAGGTTCTTGAAATTTGCAATTCTTGTCCACGACGTCGAATTGAGGTTCCTGGATTGTCAGCAACACTCTCACGCACTGCTTCGACAATCACATTTGAACGGCTTGTTTTTGGACGACCAGTGTGTTTGGCGTCTCCAACGGATCCAGTCTCCATGAATTTTTCAATTAATCTCTTCACAGTTGACGAAGTTAAAACACTATTCCGACCATATTTTGTATGAAATTTTCGAACTGCAGCCGCCAAGCTTTCACTATTTTTGAACTATTCTTTAATAATGAAAACACGTTGTTCTCTCGTGTAACGCTCTATTTTTAATAACCCTATACTGTTAGCTGCCAAATTGATTTTTTTCAGGGTTGCCAACACTTCACTGCACAAATGGCGGCAAATTCAAATCTTGCGTTAATTTTGGGACACCCTTTAGATACATAAGCAAACTATTCAAGTTATAGCTAAGTTAACGCCCAAAATGTGCGAAAGGGTGGTTAAAAATAACCTCAAAAAATTGCATGCTGCCAAACATTTTGAGGCGGACATTTTAATATAAATGTATTAAAAAATGAACAAACCTTAAAAATCACTTAAAATTAGTGGGGATTATTTCATAATATTTTATGACAATAGTCCCAAAAAATTCAAAACACATTCATTGTAAATATTTTGTAAAGGGTTTTTTAAATGGCACGGGTAGGTCTTAGCGCCCCGTGGAGACCATTTTGTTTTGGTGACATCTGTCAAACCTTTTGTTTATTAATCAGTTCCTTATGCCAAATAATCATTGCAAGTTACACGATTGAACAGCACGGTCAAATGATAAAACTGTATTATAAAAATATGTGTTCGTTAACGCAAATGTTGCACGCATTCCGCTCATTTTATGGGAGACGTAGTGGCTCTTCACAGTCGACTCTTTAACGTTTAGTGGGCAAATTTGAGACTACCGGTTCAGTAAACAATCGGCCAACAGCCGTACGTTCAAGAAACGCAAAATCGGCCTTTCGCAGACTTCAACTTGGCGAATTTTGCGTCGGGACTTGGGCCTATACACCCGTACAAGATCCAACTGACCCAGGAGCTCAAAGTTCATGATTATAGACAACGCCGTTTGTTCGCTCACTGGGCTTTGAATCGTTTGGAAGAGGACCCCAATTTGGCCGAAAAATCATCCATAGTGACTAGGCGCATTTTTGGATGAATGGCTATGTTAACAAGCAAAATTGCCATATATGGGACGACACCAACCCACGCAAGTTTCACCAGGTAATAATGCATCCTCAAAAAGTTTCCGTTTGTTGTGGATTTTGGGTCGGCGGCGTAATTAGTCCGTCCTTTTTTGAAAACGACGTTAGTGAGGCGGTCACCGTCAACATCGAGCGCGACAAAACGATGATAACTAATTCCTTATGGCCCAAATTGACCCATATGAACCTAGACGACATGTGGTTCCAGCAGGACGGTGCTACGTGCCACACAGCAAACTCTACGAATGACATTGTACATGATCGATTTGAGGGTAAGGTTATCTCTCGGAGGGGTGATGTGAATTGGCCACCAAGGTCATGCGAATTGACCCCACTAGACTTTTTCCTGTGGGGTTTCTTGAAGTCACAGGTCTATACAAATAACCCAAGCAACAATTTGTATTCTCAGTAGCAAAATTACCGCGGTTATTAATTTTACCTAGAATAACCTTGGTTTTAAAATAGTTTGAAATAGGTTATCTTTTAACTGAGGGAAATTTTCGGTAAAAACAAACCTTGAAATAAACCCAAAGTTAGTTTCAGCTAATTTTGCATCCTTTTTTTTAGGTTTTTTAAAAACTCAGGTTTAAAATTGGCTTTAAAAAATCTTATTTGAAACCTGGGTTATAAATCAGGTTTATATTTACCAATTATTTACTTTTTTTTTAATTTTCTGGTTAATTTATTACCAGTTCTAGTTATCAAGTTCAAAACTAGCTTTAAAATAATTGATTTTTCAGGTTCAAAAAAAAAAACACTTTTGAATTTGATTTATTATTTTATTGGCTATAATCTTACCAATTTTACTAAAAATGTAAAACTGGTTATAGAAAAAACTTATTTTATTGATAGTTAAGTCTAATTGGTTTTTAAATAATTTGTTTTATTGGTTCATATTTTACTAATTTTATTTGAATTGTAAATTTGGTTTAAAAAAGCATAATTTCGAGTTGAAATATATTCTTTTTTTAGTAAAAGTTAAAAAATTACTATTTTTTACTCCATATTATCTATATGTAGTCTAAATATTACCTATCTAGAGCCTCAGTAATAGTCTAACTCATTTATATTCTCTCCACAACCAAACTCACTCAACCACACAAACACAAAATGTTTTCCAATCAGTATCAGACTATGTTTTCGTCAGTTTCAGTTGGTTTTTGTTGTGCGTGGCGTGAAGTCGTAAAGTTTGCTAAGTGCTAATAACTGAGTTGTGAAAATTATAAAAAAGTAATTTATTCAAAACAAAAGGATCGTTTATCAAAGGAGTTGGAGTCAACAGGATTATTGTGTCCAAAAGGATATTTGGTAAGTCATTTTGGAATATATTAAAATTATTTTTTTTTATTGGACGAAACGTTATTTTGGGTAATTTTTTCCCCTACTTCACCTTTTCTTATAAAGAATAGGTAAAAAATATCTCTTCTTTTTAACTCTCTAGTAGAAAATAAGGAAACAAATCACATCTGTTTTACTTCCTCATAAAGAACAAGTACAAATATTACTAGCATTTTGCCTGGACTGGCAGAAAATAGCGCGCAAAATCATTTTTGATAATATCGGTAAGTACTTTCAATTTATTAATTTAATTTAAATTTTCTAAAACCTAAAAAGCTAAAATACTTGTCTTTCCAGAAGTACTTAGTAGCAGATGTCATAGCCCAAAAGTATATAACTCTTATCGTTCCATACAAAATGTTATTGTTTTTGTGTAATGTGTCAATTTAAAAATAAGGTGTCAAATATTTCTTATTGAACATTTCAGATTCCAACATTTCTGAACAGCAAATTGCCTTACAAACAATTCAAAATTTGCAGGCTAAACAAAGGGCAAGTCTACAGTCCATCGAAATGGGGCTGGGGGCATTAAAAGTGGATTCCGTCGAAAATAAGCAACTCCTCGAAAAGTTAATGGCTAAGACGGAGGTAAGCTGGAACCTTATTATCCAAAAACTGTGCCTTGGAGTTGAGAGGACGGATACAGCTGAAATTCCCGACAGCTTGTTGCCCATCAAAGATCAAACCCAGATGGATGAGCTGGAAACAAAATTGGGGCTGATCCAGTTTTGAAGCGAGCCTTGGTATGCGTAAATTCTTTTGTATTTTTACTAATATATTTTTCCTTATGTTTCTTACTACTGTATTTTTACTAATGTATTCTTACTAATGTTTTTTTACTAATATTATTTGTCTCTATGTGTTAAATTATAACTAAAAGTTTTCGTTTCGTTCTGTTTTTCTTTTAAAAAGATTCGGAAACTCAGCACATTTGGAGGAGTAAGCGCGAATACTGTTCGCACAATGTCCAGGTGCATGTTTGAAGACACTTTGCTCTTCGAATACTCGTGGTTCGGGACGGCCGGCCACCAAAAAACGGTTCGATGTGTTTAAGCAAATTTTTGGAGTGATGGTGGAGGCGGTAAGGAAGAGGTTCCCTAACTTTAGCGATGCGGAGGGACAGGACTGTTTCAGGATAGGAAAAATGTAAGTTAATTTTACCTACATTTCTTTTTATATAGTTATATTTATATATTTATGTAGCTATAATAAACTAAAAAATAGAATATAGCTTTTATTTTTTTTTTTTTTAATAAATTTGTGTATTTTTTTTTTTCAGCGACGGGGCAGCAACCCATTAATTTTTGTTTATTAATCTTAAGTTATATAAATATATACATATATATATTTAAGTATGCATTAGTTTTAAGTTCCTAAAGTAGATAAATGTTTAGTTTAAACATAAATATTTTTATTTAAAAGGAATTTTATTTTCAGGAAAGTTATAAATATAAATATACTGGGTTTTTTGGTAACTTAGTTCTAACCGACGAAAAATAATGGTTTTTAAGTAACCTAATTACAACGTTGAAACCAGGTATTAAAAAACCGATTTGTAGGTTTCCTTACTACCTGTAATAACTGGTAAATAAAATACGTAACCATAACGCTTAAAAATAACGTCAACGGAACGTAAGATATTAACCGTTTCTTATCGGTTACATTTAATCTCCAATAAGCAGTTATTATTTTACCGTTTAAAGCAGGTTTTTTGTTACCACACAAAAACCCAGGTTTAGAAGAAGTTATTATTTAACTCTTTAAAATCGGTTTTTTGTTACTAAGAAAAAACCCAAGTTCAAAAGTTACTGACCATTTCGGGTAATGGTAATGGTTCTGGAAAGTTTCCCAGCCGTGATTTTTACCAATTTCATTACTTTTCGGTAAATAACCTCGGGTTATAAATCGGTTTGTAAGCCGATTTTTTACCAAAAATTGTTGCTTGGGAAACCACAATCGACCGATGCCCTAAAGGTGAACAACACAGGCCATCGCTCAAATTCAGCCAGATCTATGCCGAAAAGTCATTAAAAATTGGACCACTCGGATCCGTGCCACCGTAGGAAGCCAAGGCGGTCAGAAAAAACATACCCGATGAGTGGAAACTCACCACAGTTAGCCCGGTCTTCAAGAAAGGAAACCCCCTGAGCTGCGCCAACTACAGATGCATCACTCTCTTGAATATCACGTATTAGATTTATTTGAAAGGCGCATGTATAAAGAATAATTTGTTAATACCTCACACTCAGCTTGTTTTATTGTATTTCATAATCTACCCGCCCTTATTGAAAAACCCTTTATAAAATAATCGCAAATAAAAATCAATAAAACAAGTAAATTGCGTATACGCCTAAGTGTGCTTATTTGTCGTTTAAGTGAAAATATATGAATGTCATTTTAACACCATAGCTTTTTGATATGCACTTGTACATATACTCGTTAACTTGAAAGTTGTTTTGATATTTCCCATGAAAGTGAATGTAATAAACTTGTTCAAAAATTAAGGGAACTAGTGTCTTTCCTTAAGCAATCTAAAAAAAATTTCAAGTCATCTCCAAATAATTTTATTGTTTTCAAACTCGAGTCAAAGATTCTCCAAAAAAATTAATATTCAAGTTCTTAAAAGATTGTTCAGCTCTTGAATCAATTCTGGCTTGTTTAACTGCATCACTTACGCGCCGCTCAGAACATGAGATTCGCTTTTCATCACGTTTCTAAACATAAGTATTGGCTTCGCGGCCTATAGCGCATCCCATAACCGACATTACTTTCATATTACCTTCAAAACCTTCATTAAAGATGATAACTGATAAGTAGCTAGCAATTTCAACTATCTGTATGCCGATGTATGTAAGATACCTTACCCCATATTTTTCCATGGACCTGCTGTATCTTTAAAACGACTTCGAATTTTGAAAAATCCCTTTACTACCATATTCTAGACATATTAAACTAGCAATTTATAAAAAAAAATCGATTTTTTGAACACACACATGGGATGCCCCCCTTAATGCAAATCCAACTTTAAAATTTACGTATCACGTCAGATTTTTTGAGATATTACTTTTTAAAATTCGAAAAAAAACACTTCTATAAGGCTTGTTAGGGCTACCTAAATGTATGAAGTTGATTTTTTTAAAAATAAAATCCTTGGTGGTTTTCCAAATCTTTGATCCCTTTCATAAAAATATTATTATTTGAAAAATCTTCAAAAAATGTTAAATTTTACTTGTCTTACAAAAAATTTAAAAAAAAAACGCAAAAAGATTTATACTAAGACAGTTTTCAAAAAGTGTTTATTGAAATACATTACAAAATATTAAAATAATGTTGAAAACGGGTATTTTTAAAACATTAGGAAAATTTTAAAGTTTAATGTTTTGATTTGAAATTAGCATTAGAAATTAAGTCCAAAAGTCAAGTCAAGTCTCATAACTAATGAGAATTTCCAAAAACTAAGTAAGATACTAAAATGATTTAAATTGTATCTAGAAGAGAAAGATTTGTACTTTGCGAAATCATCAGACAATTTATTGAATTTTACATTAGCCTTAAAAACTCCGTTCTTGGTTATTCTTAGAATTTTTAAAGAGGCATACAGTAGACGCTTGATATAGTGAATTTCGGAAGAGTAAAATATCCTCAAAATCTAGACTCCTGCTCAATAATAGTGAACAATCTCGAAATAGTGACTGAACATGGCTGGTTTTTATTACTTCACTACATGGAGCGTCTACTGTATTTTCAAAATCTGATGTGATAAAAAAATTTAAAGGCTAGATTCGAATCAAATACATCTTAATCCTTTAAATAAGTACAATTTTTTTTTAGCACAGAAAAAAAAACTTGATTTTATCGAACAGTGTAATTTTTCGAGAACTTATGATTATTTTACGTAGTTTTCAAAAAGTTTAATGATTGAATTGCTGTGGTCATTTCTTATGTCTTATGTTTTTAGCTATGAATTTAGCCACAACATCATATTGTTATTAGGCGTAGCAGAAAAATGAACTATCAGAATGATCGTTAAAATAAAATTCTGCAGTTTTAATAATTAAAATAATAATTTCGAAAGTTCGAATTTTTTATAAACAAAGCACGACTAAAATTTCTTACAATTTAAGTGTTTAGAATTAAGTTAAAGAATTATGAAGTGAATTTTTAAAACGTGAAATAATAATCAGCGGTTTTATGAAACCTTTAACAGAGCTTTAAAAATATCCCATACACAGCACAAATAATTTTGTCTTAAAAGAATTCCTCAAAATTGGCAGTTTCACCTTAGCCCAATTCAGTATACGAGAAGTTGTTCGAGTATTGTGTGTGGCACCAGTCAGGCTATAGAATTACAAGTTTTGATGTAAGCCCGTTTATACATATACGATAGCGAACGACGCGACGGTTGGCAGCAAAACTTCTATTTCTATTTTCCCTAAAGATTTTTCATAAACCCTCCGTATACATTTAAGGGTTGACTATATGGTATTACAATTCGAAGAAGTTATACAGTAAAGCTTCAAGCTGCACTTTTATTATACTTCAACTTCACCAATAATTAGCTGCATGCAATTCATTTATTAGTATAACATATCAAAGCGGTCAACATTCGCTGAGGGTCTCTTTCTCTAATGTTATTTGGTTGGACTTCATTTATTCAAAGTTTGAAAAAACTTTTGACATGCAGGGCAGCAGACTACAATGGATACAAAGTGGTAGCTCTTTATGACTTTATCTGCGTTTAGTTGGAAAATCACACTTTCTAAGAGTATGAGAAGTTGATTTTAAACATATAGATATTACCTGACTGCAATAGAGGTTGGGGGGGGGGGGGGAATACGACAACAACTGTCAATTATGTGCAATAAAACGATAACAACTGGCATAGTTTTAGGCGCGACGAAACTGTCGTCGAAGGACAAAGAAACGACAGCGACAATGACGGCGGCGACGATGTGGACGACAAAGGTGCATATTTTATTCAATGGCAATGCACTATTGACACACGATTGGCGTTAGCGTTGGCACTGGCCAGGGCAGGGCAGAAGCGCGGTTCAATGGTCAGAGATGTTGTTGTTAGTTATAGCCAGTTGTATTGTCCACCATGATTATGACAGGCAGAACTTATGGTGGGGGAAACAGTTAATGAACTGCAAACGATATGCGATGAAATCGCATTCTTGTTATGGCGGTATTTGGCATATTCACCCAAAGGTGACAAGGATATGACAATAAAATGTGCAAATATACATATGTATGTATGTAGTTAGACAAAGGGGTCTATTTTAACAAGGTTTGTCTATATCATAACAAGGTTCTCATTATTTGTATCTATATGCTAATACATATCAAGTTTCTGGCTGTCGCATGATGAAAATGAAATTATATATTAGAATAAAATAGTTTATGAATTCTCATTTAGAGTGAAAGAGATTTGAAAGACTTTGATAAAATATTAAAATTAACATTAAAATAGAAATAAAATAAAAATTGTTTCTTTTTGAACAGCCCGCTATTTGGGTAGCTGTCACTTTTGAAGCTGTCATATTTTGATATCTAATAAATACAAACTATACTATAATACTACAATAGAACACATATCTCGTCAACATGAAACAGAAATTGTCAAAATTTACTGCAAAAATGGTGAACATTTTGAAGTTACAGTTCAAAAACTGAGGAAGCTAGTGAACAAATTTTAGCTTTTAGATTTTTTTCTTTAGAGCTACATAAAAGTTAAATAATATTTCAATGCTCTACAATCTATTCCAGATCTTACAGATGAAATACGTAAAGTTATAGAGGACATACAGCAGCAAATGGTTGAATTGGTCATAGATAATTAAATGAAAAGGATATTGTTTCGCAACCGTTGCCTTGGGAACGTTATGTTAACATTAATTATTTCAGAAACTGTTACCAATTTTTTAAAACACATTAATGCAGAAAAAGTCAACTGCCTAAGCTTTTGGGTAATATTATAATGTTTTAATAACAAAAAGACTAAAGGCGTGTTCCCTTTTTCTTGCATTTTCAAGTTAATATCTACAAAAAAATAAAACTTTTGTTATAAATTTGTCTCAATTCTTAGTTTTGTCTTTCATCACAAAATCCTTCCATCTCAATTCTCTTACAGCTAAAATTTTAGGGTCAAAATCAATACTCCTTCTTCTTTTTTGTTATTTCTTATTTTGACTCCAAACGGGCAATCCTAATGATAGTAGTCAAATGTCCTGCAACATTCAGATCACCATTCAATATTTACAAAAGACAAAAAGTCAAGCCCGAGTCCGTGGAAATGTCAACATAACTATCTCACTCCATGAAATCCCAATTTAAAACTTTCTTCTCCGAATTTAAAATAAATAAAAAAAAGTAAAAAACTTCTTCTTCTCGTCCTCATCCTTGTTAGCATCGTCGTTTATATAATATCGATCGCACAAGGACTTACTCGTAGTACATATATATTTTCGTCTTGTGATATAGGTACTTGGTAGTTGGTATATGATTCTACTTTATAGCAAGCCCCAACAGCAAAAGAATCCTTTTTTCGAAGAAATCCTTTTTTTTTCTTCCAGTTACTATTCAAATAACAATAAAATCTCAAATGTCGCATCATTGTCATGAATCAAAATGAATATTTACACACTGAAATTAAATTAAAACTTGGAACTTGTCACAGAAAAAGGATAATATCAAAATAATTCACCCATTCATTCAATGAGAGAGAAAACCATCACAATGATGGTTCTGTTGTTCCGCCTTTGCCTCCAGCGCCGCGCCGCCGCCGGCTCTCCGCGTTTCACAAGATATTTTATTTCTCTCTATGTATAAAATAGTGTACCAACAGTGTACCAACACTTCTTTATTTTATTGTTGTAAGGATATATGTACGGTACGTATTTTCATGATTTTGAGTAACGCTAACAAAATTATTGTCAGAAGCAAATCAGTCCTGTCTAACTGTTAAAATAAACACGACTAGGTGAGGTCGTCGTACTCCTTCCTTTATAGATAGCATCCTTTATCCTTCGTCCTTCTTTCCTGCTCAGCCCTCTTGCAGTTAGTTAACGGGTGAAAAGTGAGCTAGAGCAAGGATGATAACGAAAAAGTTCAAAAGATTTGTGTTTTTTGTTGTTCTCTTTTTGAAATTCTGTTATTTTTAGCTTCTTCGTCAACCCGGTATCCATCTCCACAGCAGCCCACACCTCACACACCCGAGTCTACCCAAAGGAGGAGGTGAGGGGTTGACAACTCTAACAGCTGAATATGAAGGATAAATTCCTAAATTCTGTCTCTTCTTGGATTATTTATCACGTATTTTGATTTGATGTTGTTATTTGGCAAATAGAATGCGAATTTAAGGACTTTCTTTTCGATGATGATTTTTATCAATTTTTGTTGTTGGTGTTGTTTGTTTGTCGTCGTTGTTGTAGATATTTAGAAGGATATATAATCAAGGAAAGGTTGTATCTTCAATAACAAATCACTCTTGTCAGTTTAGCAAAAGCAACAACAACAACAAATGAAAAAATTGATATTGGTTAAAGCTAAAGGATATCCTACCTGCATTTCATTTTGATGAGAAAATCGAATTTCTAATACCTATACTTTATCACACATACATACATACACATACATACGTCAATAATATATATAAACTCAGATTCTTGTTTAAACGAATTTCCGCTATAGAATGAAGCAAAACAAATTCCATTTACATTCGAATGGGTTTTAAGATCCTTGCAACATCTGCACAAGATTCAGTGTAAATACTCTTGACTTTACCTGATAGCATGTATCTATAGCTTTCTATATTATCTATACTTTCTTTGTCTATGAATGGGAGTTTCTTGAAATATTTAACTGATTTAAACGGAAATTAATCATTCAAGTAAGTAGAGGTAGCTTTTGATATTTGTCATTTGAATTACTTGAAATTATATTGATTTACCTTTGATATAACAGGATATCATGATAAAAAGGATATTTTTAGTTAGTTTTACTTTTTTTTTTTCTTTTTAGTACTTTTATGCATTGTTTGAATTATTATCCAGCAGTTATTAGGAATATTTCTTTTTAGAAAAAAGTTAGAAAACTAGTTCAATTTTTATAAGCCATAAATGTGCAAGTAATTATTTTTAATGGTCTTGTTTATGGTCCGGTCTAAAAATACAAATACAAATTTCCAAAATCCAAAATAATGCATCGAGCAATAAAATAAATGATCCAAGTGGTCCAATTTTTAATGGCTCTTCCGCATAGACAATGGCGGATCATGGGGGTCATGACCCCCCCCCCCCCTTGGGAGATAATTTGTTTGTGTTTTTTGTAGGAATTCCCTTCAATTCAAAACTAATCGTATTGCATTAATGGATATGACCCCCATTATATTTTGAATTATATGTATATTTTGTGTATGTATATGAAAACAAAATTTGTATTTTACTTCCTTAAACTTGGAGGAGAGCCCACCATCAAAAACAGTCCACGATCTGGTCGTCCATGCCACACCAAGCGATACACATTTGGTGGTAGGATGTGATGCCAACGCTCACCACACTCAATGGGGCTCTCAGGACATCAATAAAAGGGGTGAGTCAATTTTTGAATATATTCTCTGTTCTAATTTATCGATATGTAATAGAGGCAATCACCCTACCTTTCGAAACAAAAACAGGGAGGAAATCATAGATTTGACCCTTATTAGCAATAATAGTAAAATTTCAGTTGAAGACTGGAGAGTCTCACCTAATGAATCTTTTTCGGATCACTTTAGGATACTATTCTCTATAGACAGGAACTTTACTGAAAAGAAACCTTACAGGAACCCAACTAGAACGAATTGGACAGAGTACCAAAAATGGCTGAAAGACTGTATTGATCCACCAGAGGACAATACAAGTCTAAGTACTTCAACCATTGACACTGTTGTCCAAAACTTGTCTAGCAAAATGAGAATGTCTTTTGAAAAACACTGTCCTTTATCTCGTTCCAATAACTCCACTAACCCACCCTGGTGGAATGGTGTACTAAAGAAACGTAGAACAGAGGTTAGAAAACTTTTCAATAAAGCTAAACTGAGTAAATTAGAAGAGGACTTAAAGTCTTACAGAGCCGCACTTAACACTTACACCAAAGAGTTAAGGAAGGCCAAAAAGGATTCGTGGGCTAAACATTGTGAATCCATTGAAAAGACAAGCCAGGCGGCAAGGCTCCGTAGAACCCTTGCCCTTAATCCCACGATCCCGGGGTACCTACATAAAACACCCTGATGGATCATGGTCGAACTCGAGCCTTGAAACGCTTGAACTCTTCATGGAAACTCATTTCCCCGGTTGTAAAAACCCAGAAAGTTCTGATTGCTTGCAATCGAACACTCTGGATTTTACTCACACGGAATCAAATTTAGAACTAAATCAGGTTATTACTGAGCAGAAGATTATCTGGGCAATAAACTCGTTCAAATCCTATAAATCAGCGGGACCAGACGAGATTTTTCCATCTCTTCTTCAAAATGCTCTCAAAGTAATAACTCCGTGGCTTAGGGTAATCTTCATAAGTTGTATCAAACTTAGATACGTCCCTAATAGCTGGAAAAAGGTCAAGGTAGTCTTTATCCCAAAAGCAGGAAACCGAATCACTCGACCGCTCAGGATTATAGACCAATAAGTCTCTCTTCGTTTCTCCTAAGACACTAGAGAGGATAATTGATCTACATGTTAGAGAACTTCTCAACGAAAACAATTTGTGCAACTACCAACACGCTTACCTTAAAGGTAAATCAGTGGAGACTGCTTTGCATGAAGTAGTTTCACATATTGAGAAAAGTCTTGAACATAAAGAATATACCCTGGCAGCATTTCCTGATATCGAGGGTGCGTTTAATAACGTTAAAACGGAATCGATCAAGACTGCCTTAGTTGAAGTTGGGGTTGAATCTGTCATTGTCGATTGGATCTTCACCATGTTAAATGGCAGAACTATCAACTCTCAAATAGGAGTTAGCACTATCGATAAAACTAGAGGCACATCACAGGGAGGAGTCATCTCACCGCTGCTCTGGATCCTCGTAGTCAACAAAATTCTCACAAAGTTCAAAGATCAGGGCATTAAAATAGTAGCATATGCAGATGACATAGTAGTTTTGGTATCAGGCAAGTTTCTTACCATCATCGAAAACATTATGGAAAATGCATTAAAGGATTTATCTTCTTGGGCAACTAAGAACGGTCTCGGGGTCAACCCCACCAAGACAGAGCTAGTTTTGTTCACGAAGAAAAGGAAACTGGAGGGCTTCAACCCTCCCAAACTAAATGGCATTCCTCTAAAACCTTCTAAGGAAGCTAAATTTCAAGGAGTAATCCTTGACTCCAAGCTTACATGGAAGCGTAATACTGAGGAAAGAATGAAAAAAGCACTATGTGCATTCTACACATGCAAAAAGACCTTCGGTGTACGTTGGGGTATGCGACCGCAAGTCATCCAATGGATGTACACAGCGATTGTCAGACACATTCTTACCTATGGCTCTATTGTATGGTGGAAGGCGGTGGAAAAATCAAGCTATCTCAAGAACCTGAATAAGGTACAGAGACTAGCTTGTATAGGAATAACAGGGGCTCAAAGATCCACTCCACACCACAAGCTGGATTGGAAATGATCTTGGGCCTCCCGGCTCTGGATGAGTTCATAAAGTGCACGGCAGCCAAAACTGCAATTCGTTTAAGAGAACTGAGTTTTTGGAGGCACAGCACTTATGGCCACGGGTCAATCTTACAAAGATATGACACGATTCCAGGACTGAGAGAGACCACCGATTACATCCCCCCTTTACTAGATTTCGATAGGAAATTTTCTATTTTCATACCAGAAAGACAGGGTTGGGATCCCAATTCATTTATAAGTAAACAGGGTATCCCTTTATACACTGACGGTTCAAAAATGGAATCAGGAACAGGTGCTGGAGTGTTTTTTTTCAATCTCTCAACATCAGAGCGTCATATACACTCCCGGCTGACTATAGTGGCTTTCAGGTCGAGATCTTTACCATTGGAAAAGCAGCTGAATTGGCACATCACGAAAAGCTAAGCTCTTCGGAGATTACTTTTTTCGTGGACAGCCAGGCTGCTATCAAAGCCTTAGCCAGTGAGACCATAAGATCAAAAGCAGTTTTAAACTGTAGGAAGGAATTAAACAAAATCTGCCCCACTAACCAGGTAAAAGCTCTGCTGGCTTCCCGGAAATAGCAATATAGAAGGGAATGATATAGTAGATGAACTAGCCAGGAAAGGGTCAGAAGCAGACACAAGTAGTAGCGACCATTCAGTTAGGGGACCACTCGTCCCGATTGGGGTACTCAAGAGGAAGATAGACCTTAAACTAAAAGAGAAAATCAATATCTCCTGGAAATCCAGCGACTATTGTGTAATCTCTAGAAGTTTATGGCCTAACACAAATGAAAAGGAAACTCGGTATATTCTATCGCTGAGTAAAAAGAACATTAAAATCTTGATAGGTGTACTAACAGGTCATTGCGCCATTGGCACAATGGCTAATAGAATAGGGGCATTTGCACCCGATTTTTGTAGGAGCTGTCAGGATGAGGAGGAAATGGAAATCATTAAACACCTGCTCTGCGACTGTCCGAACCTCCAAACCAGCCGACTCCGTCATTTCGGAAACAGGTTTGTTGGAGAACTGGATGATCTAGCACAGGTCTCAATGGCGAGCATGAGGAAATTTATAGATAGCACAGGCTGGTTCGTTAACGAGCCAGTCTACACTAATCGACAGAATTGAGGAGCATCGATGCTAAATTTTTACTTTTACAGGGGATCACAATGGACCAGTAGGCCCCCGTGTACGCAACAGCTTCATGCTGTGCACACCCCTTACAACCTAACCTTACCTAACCTAACCTTAAACTTTGTTGCTAAAAGTACTACTTTTAACTGAAGACTGGACCACGAACATAATATGAATCGGATATTCAGCTTTATTCCAAAAACACAGCACAAATTCATCAACTTTTGACCAATGGACCATCCAGGGGGGGGGGTCATATGAGCCATAAAGCTTATACAGTTATGTTGTATAATTAAAGATTTCATCTTAAAATTTGTTAGTAACTTAACGACATTCACCAAAAATTGGTTTGCTGTCAAAAACAACAAAAATTATTGTTTTGACTCAATTTAGAATTTGAAAAAAAGTTTAGTCATGCTTTGAATTATTTTCATAAAATTTGTTTATAAGAAAAATAACAAATATTCAGGTTCTTAAAAGAAAGAAAGAAAGAAAGAAGCCTTGAATAAGAGATCAGATCGTCAATTTGATATTAAGTTGCCTTTAAATTCCTCAAACTCGCCTTCAATTTTATTATTAAATTTTTTTGACACATATAAAAGTGGTTTTTACTTGTGACATGTAGGAACAATGTAGCAAGTTTTGCATTAGTTAAAAAATTCGAACTAGAGCTTTTAATCAAACATGACATTACGATGGTAGAGAAGTCGAAAAAATTGGGTACCCCGATTATGTCCGTCTGTCTATCTCTCCTGGCTTCTACAGTCCAAACAATTGTATTGATTGAAGTTAAGGTTTACAGCCGATTAGCGTAAGGCATTTTTTTCAATTAAATCGTATTAATACGAAAAATAACAGGACTTTCCAAACAAATTTGTTTGTTAAAATATGTGATTTTTTAAAACTTTCTCCAAATTTTGTGTTCTTAATTTGGCTTCTTTGTACAAGAGAAACATATTTTGGTATTGCTCCAGAAGGGTACCCCTCATAACTTTTATTTTGTTTTTAAGTTTTCTCAAGAACTAATGGACCGATTTCAATTATCTTCTCTTTTTGTGCAAGTTCTTGTCGATGATCAAATTGATGATGATCAAAAATGTCATTTTTTTAAATTTTAAAAAATAATACCTATTAATTTTGTTTACAAAACTCGATATCTCAGAAAGGGGTCAACATTTCTTAACGAAATTTAAATGTATATTTATAAGCACTTTATTTAGTGCTTACCAAAAATATTTTTAAGACAAAATTTAAAATGATTTTCGACAAAAAAAAAAATAAGTTAATCTAGAGTTTTTGAGAAATGAAATGGCATTTAAATTTTTGAGAAAAACTTATTTTGCAGGTACATTTTTAAATTTTAAAATATAGGAAATATTTTTAAACCTACTTGTTGGGAGAAATAAGCAAGTTCTAACGATCCAGCGTGCATTTTATTTCTTTCAAAATTAATTTTCTGTTGAATACGAAAGATCTCAAAAAATTAAATAAATCTGCTTTTAAAGTGAATCTAGAACAGAGATTTAAACACGAATTTCAATAATATAAATGTCCCAAAAGCTACAAAAGTGATAGTTTTGTTAAACTAATGGCTAAATTCAAGAACCAAACATTTTTCTCTCTACAATTTTAAAGTTCTGTTGACTAAAATCAAAATACGAGTAAACAGACTGATAAAGATAGTAATAATAAAAAAAGCCCGACAATTCTTCATATCAGATCTTCTCTCATTTTCTGGATTTTTCAATCATTGTAGCGTTCTTCGCATTAATAGAAATGGAAACACGAAAAGTTTATTTTATTTTCGTTTAATCTTGGATTGCTTTCATATGTAGCGAGTCATCATTCATCAATTGCTGTACCTTGTACAACAGTGTTCTATAATAATTTGATAATCTACCCGCGCCAATTGAAAAATCCTTTATTTCAACTTTAATTTGAAAAAAGTTCAATTCGCATTGAACAAATATGTGAATTTTGTTCTATGCAAGAAATCTTATTTGTATTTTCGAAAAACAATTTTCAAGGTCCCCAGAATCTAAATCAACTTTTAGAGAGATGCTTGTGTACGTCCGTTCGTTTGTTCGTACGTTCGGAAAGTTTTTTAAATCGTGGATGTCTCAAGAACCAAATGAGATATCGACTACAAACAAATGTTATCATACAAATAATAACGCAGAACCATATTTATTTAGTTAAGTCCTGGAAGATATTTTCCGAAAAAATTAACTGAAAGACAAAATATGAAATACAAGTTCTTAACAATTTAAGATGGTGTTGCAGACTGTGTTCCTACAAAAACTACACACATTCAATACATTTTGACGGAACTACTTTGTAGGAACTACCTTGTGTGAAAATTATGGACTTCAAATACAAAAATCGAAAACTAAAGCTATTATGACAAATAACACAAAAGACGATTTGGATGAATTTGGTCAACTTTAATCATTTAAGAACGAAGAAAATAAAGAAATTAACAGACGCATTACAAATAGCTGGAAACAGTTATGGAGCCCTGAAACATATTTTACAATTGGACCAAAGTGAAGACACAATGAAAATTATATCTTCGACTCTGCTATTCTACCGATCCTTACTTGCGGACTACAAACAATGAGCTTGACTGAAAAATCACTTGACCAGCTAAGGATATGTCAGACCAAAATGGAAACAAAAATTCTGAACATACAACCAAGTCAAAGGGAACGAAATGATGCTATTCCTAATAGGACCGGAATTATTGACGTCATAAATAGAAAATTGTTGAAATTGAGCTGTGCAGGTCATGTATCTAGACTTCAGAACCAAAGATGGACACAAATAACAACGAATTGGAGACCAGAGAACAAGAGACCAGCAGGACGACCCAATAAAAGATGGAGTGACGATCTAACAAAAGTAAGCACATGTTCGTACAACGAAACTAAAAATAGGGACCCATGGGTAGCCTTGGGGGAGGGTAATGCCAATAACCAAAATTATTGACTTAACATTTGATTTAAGAATTTTATTTTTAAACTCAATATTCTAATTTTAAATTTATAATTTTGATTTTTAATAAAATTGTTAATGTCAATAAATATAATCATTAAACTGAGGCTTATAATACTCGTAATAACACAAAAAAAATGGATTGCGTGGTTATTTTGTGTACCTATAGCAATTTTAAAAAATGTGGGTTCACCCAAAATCAATTATATTTTATATTATATAACTAGCTGACCGGAAAAACCTTGTTTTGTCATATAAATAATTTCTAGAGAATATTTTGTTAGAAATAAATAACTAACTTATTGTAAGTTTGTAAGGATGTGGACATACAAGTGTGGACAAAATATTAAAATAACAAACAAATCACCAAAAAAACATTTTTAATTAATTAATTTAATTTAAAATATCGCTAATTATTACAATACTACAAAAAAACAATATCAATCCCTTAATGCAACAGAGTGTACAATATTTTTTGTGATCCCATCTTTCGCCAATACAAACAAACTGGATGGTTTGCCAACTCTAGAGCACGCCACGTATAATTGTCCATGGGAAAAACATGAAGTGCTCAAATCTAAGCCGCAGACAGACATCGTTTGGTCTTGAGACTTATTGATAGTCATTGCAAATGCCAATCTAATTTGAAATTGAAGGCGCTTTAATTGAATTGGCACATCTGTGGGTATAATAGGGATTCGCGGTAATAATATTTTTTCACCTCGGAACTTGTCATTTAAAATTATGGCTTCGATAACATTTTTCATCAATTTTTTAATTACTAATCGCGTGCCGTTGCACAACCGCGGTGGGTTCAAATTCCGAAGCAACATTACCGGAGATCCAACCTTTAGTTGTAAATTATGCGGTAGCATGAGTTCAAAAACTCAGTTGGATAATTTACAGCTTCGGTAGCATCACAAACTGTATCAATTGATTTGTATGACACCAAGTCTCCTGGTAACAAAAGTTGTATCTTGAGGTTTAATTCGTTGACATCCACATTTTTTGCTGCTAAAACTGCTCTTTCTTTCATTGAATGTTTTACTCAGCAGTGGCGAATATGGGACCACCCAACGGATTTCTTCTACGATAAGTTGGGTATCCATCAACATTTGTGAATGTATCGTTAGTGAAATTTTTCGGAAAACTTTTAGTACACTTTCCATCTGCTATGCAAGGTGATGCACGATTAAGATTGCCGCATGGGCCATGAATCATGTTTGTTGTAACAATATCAAACAACATTTGATCAGTAGAGGGATCTAGAATTTCCGCAGAAATTATACTGTCGATTTCCACAGGACGTATTTTATCAATTAACCAAACCAAAATGTGAGCATGAGGTAATCCCCGGTTTTGCCATTCAACGCTATACATCCAGCAACGTGTGGGACCGAATACATGTAATTTTGTAATGAAATTTATCAAAGACTTCAATTTTTGTCTGAATACACGTGCAGTAATGTCATGGCAATGTATTGCATTTTGGCCAGGCAATAGTAAAGATGTAATCTCCAACCATTTTGGATTACACGTGAACGTGATAAATAAACACGGCCGCCCATATTCGCGTACGTAAGTCAGAGCATCCTGGACATATTCTTGCATATGGCGTGGACTGCCTATGTATGATGATGGTAGAATGACAGAGTTACCGATTTGAGCGGCGGCGTCGGCTTTAGTGATGATAGCGTCTCGTAGGTGAATATATTCTTCCACACGCAGCTTTTGTTGATTAAATCTCAAGTATCCTAATCGTTCGCTCTCTATCTTTACATACATACATACATGTTGACCATGAATTGCTGACAAAGCTCACGACATCGTAGAATAACGTTGTTCTGGTCGCGTCTAATCATCAATTGATACGCATAAAAATCCTTCGAGCTGACATTCTTGTTTTTTTCGGCACCTGTTGCGTGCGGGATCTCGTTGTTTAATATTTATGCAATACCCATCGTGCCCCTTGCAAAACATTTTATTATTATTTATGATTATTATTTCTTCTACGAATCACGATTTCTCGCGTAGTTGTACGGTCGCCAACCATGATTCCAGTAACATCGTCAAGAACAGGTGCATTAAATCTACGAATATGCTCTCCAACAGGTGTTTTATCAGTACTGATGACAATAGCGTGATTATCACTTTGTAATTTGTGCATTTGAGATTGGAATATTTTCCACGATTCATTGTGCTCATTCAATAGAGCATCCAGGTCGCTGACAATGCGTCTGGCAAAAAGTGAGTTGAGGTTATTATAGCCACAACGTGCATCCACACGTTCATCTTCTCCGCCCATAAAGTAAATTTGTAAAAATTTAGATGCTTCGTTCGGCATTGGCAGCAATGAGCCCATTTTGTGATAAATTTGGCCTTTGATTTTGAATGTTGAATTGAATTGTTGATCATTGTTGGTAGAAATATTCTTAACTATTTCTGTTGCTCCGAACGATGTCATTTGGAAACACGAATTAAACCCTGCTAGTCACTTGCTCTGCTTCTGGTAACTCCTCTGGTTCAGCTTGACGCAATCGCGCCATGTTCACACGCGCATCTTGTTGGGTTTGTTCTTCTGTTCTTTGAGTTGTTGCATTCCGCATGACTGCAGATTTACGTGTATAACGGCCCAAAGAAGTTTTTCTGCGTTTTGCTGAAATTCAATTAGTGAAAAGCAGTATACATAATATGTATTTAATAATTATTATTCGTTTATTTTCGTTTATTATTTCGCTTACCATTCATAATAATTCTCTTTTATAATGATTTTCACAAATTTTTGCACACACTGGCTTTAATGTTTTTACTATAGTGCCTTTTAATAATAAAGAAATTAATAAATAAATGAAATTTAATGAAATAAATGAAATATAATACGTTTAATACAATAGCCGTTGTTCACGGGAGCTTGCGACTCGTCTTAAGTATTTTTGAGGTAATATTAATTAATTTAATGTGAAAACTAAACCTTTTTAAAGTAATGAATAAGACAAAAATAAATAATAAACAATTACAGCTCCTACAAAGTAAAACTGATCAATTCTCACTTGCGTAGTTATCGACAGAGTTTAAAATTATTAAATTAACAATATTTATTAAACAATAGCACTTAGGAATATAAAAAATAGATAATAACCTATTCTCAGACCTACCGAATGTAAATGCAAAATTTCATTGAAATTCGTTAAGCCGTTTCGGTGGAGTATTAATGGCAAAACGATATTAATCAAATAGCCAGTAAGGCTTTAGTCATTCATAAGTTTGTCCATGGTCAGTTCAAACATTTGATGCTGTATGTTGTTGATAACTTTACGAATTCCATCTTTAAGATTTTAATCGATCGTTGATTATTGACTTTTATCTTTTATACACAAAGAAAAAAGTGTAAATGTTTTAAATCGCAAGATCTCGGTGACCAATTGTTACCGCCTCTTAGAGAAATAACACGGTCAGAAAACCATTCTTATGCAAAATAGTGATCTTAATAAAAATAACCGTAGTCCACATCAATATCTTTCAATTTCAGTTTTGGGGCGATAAGAAATCATTACTGATAGTGTGGTAGTCCAATCACATAGTCAACTCGAAAACCCCACAAAACAGTGACGCACTTAGGATGGATTTAACAGTCATTCTTTTATCTTCTTACAATTATGCTGATTAACATACCCTCCAAGAATCAATTTGATACTCTTCAAGGACTCAATCAACGAATATACCAAGCAGCTGTAGATCAATAATATTTGTTCTTGTTCTTGTTTTCACGGAACTAAAGGAAATAATAGTGTAATGTCGTTCGTGTTATGTATATTCCAAAGACTCTTTCGTAATCGACAAACCTTGGTTTTTGTCATCAATACCTAACAATGTTTTTCAGTTATTTTTAATCGAAGTATACGATTTTGATTTTCCACATAAGAAAATTTTCCACATAACTCAAACTATTGCCCACCGAGAAGGGACCACAAGACGTGACGATAAAAAAGTGTTTAAGTTTTCCAATCTGTGACTGAAAAATTTCAATACGTTGCTAAGATGTGCATTAATTCTTTCAAAGTAGGGTTATTCAAAATGAAACCTCATAATGGAAAATACTTTAATTCGCGCGAGAACTAATTAAAGAATTCAAATAGAATTTAAATATTAAACGAATTATTTTAAATTAAAAACATAAGGAATATTCTTTTTACTTTAGGAACCATTTTATAATTTTTGGTAAGAAGAATTATAATAGAGTAAAACAAAATGTTTCGAAATTATTTAATTTACAAAACAATGTAAAAGGTAATAATTCATTTTTAACCTTTAAATTACCCATATTTAAATTTTAATGATTCAATTATTATGAAAAATAATTGCAGTGTGTCACAATTCAATAGAAATAAAAATTCAATAAAGAATAATTTCATTAATAACATATATTTTTCATCAATCAAAAACAATTAAATACAAAAGGTATATAAATAAAACGCCTCTTTTTCATTTGTACTCATGTGTAGGCCTTTTTCTACACTTAAGTCTATTTTTGTCTTTTAATTATTTTTTTCTTTTGTTTAGGCCTGAAAATTCTAAGAAGGTTATAATATACTTTGAAAATTATTAAATATTTGTTCCGTTTTAATAATAAAAAAAGGCTTCTGTACTTATGTGTATTCGTACCGTTCATTAAGGGCATAACAATTGAAAAATATCAACAAATGTAGGTAAATATTGAACTGAGTTATAAATTTTCGACAGCTAAGTGTATCCTTTTTTTTATTCATTAATAAAGGATAATTACATTTTAATTGAGAAATTGTGTATATGCTGCTCTAGTCTTTTAGTTCTTAACCAACATCAAAGTTAGCCATACAGGACACCCTTGACTCCCTTCTGGAAATGAAAATAAAACAAACCATCATTATAACTGTTGTATAGGTAAAGGCAACGCAATCAAAAAGGATATGTTTGACATGATTCCACCAAATAGGAAATTACAGTAAAATTTTGTATACGAGTACCTATATAATTCAACAATACAAGAAAATGTTGAGGCCAGGTTTGGTGTTAAGAGGAAAGGAAGGCAGCAATCCTTATCACACGCAAAGTTTCACATTTTTCTCGTCAATTTACTGTATTTATTTTTTCCTCTTAGCCAAAGTACAGTGGAATCAAATAAGCCCGGAGGTGGAACGAAGTCAAGACATAAGTTTGTATGACATGGACGAATTCGAGAAAAGAATTCCTTAATGTTTTTTAAATTACGTTAACGAAAATATTTGTATTCCAAATTTTCACCAATTCTCTCCCACTGTTAGCGACGCTGGCTAAAGGTCTCTTCCCATTATTATAGAGCGGGGATATCGCGGTAATGAATGATTCCAGGATATAATAATGTACAATTAATGTGTTCGCTTGTACCCACAGTCCGCGTGTATCCAAACGGAAAGAGCTCCTGTAAATTCTGTTGAACAATGAAATAGAAAATAAGGTAATATACAAGGACCTTCTCTATACTATACGTCATAATACACACCCGGTTCAAGGATATACAAAAAGAAAGAGAAAAAAGAAAAGCGTACGAAAGCAAAAAAGAAAAAAAAAATGAAAAGAAAAATAATACCCGGCTACCTGTGTGGAAGGAAAATATTTGATTAAGCCTGAATGGAATTGTTTAAGAGGGACACATTGTCGTCAAAGGTTGTGATTACGTGCAATTGATGTGACAAAGGACACTAGCTGCTGTATATGTAAGTAGGTATACAATCTACAAGGATGAGAAGCTAAATAAAAAAAAAAAAAAGTAAGTACAAGGACAACAAGGAAGAAATAAAAAACAGTTTTGCTAAAGGCAGTATGCTTTTTAGATGAAATAAGTCGTTTGGCAGGTTGTTGACGCTTGTAATTGGCAGATTGAACGTAATTATCGGGTGCACCTTAACAAAGGACATCGTCAAGGATATTCTAGATACTGTATGCGTTATGAACATATTTGTAAAGTTGAAAGGTTTTTTTTTATTCGCTTGTTCTTTTAGGATATAAACGCCATTTTATGAATTTTTTCTTGTACAGGATTAATAAATTATTGAAACAAGGTTGGGGGATAACGGAGTCGTTATTGCGAAAAACGGAATTTACGTGGGAACATAGATGGTGGTTGCACATGTCAATTCAATTGTTTTATTTATTTACTAACAAGATGACATAATAATATAATAGTAAGAGATTGTTGATAAAATTAAGTGTTCTTAAAAAATGATCTATACCTATTTAGAGGAGGTGGGTAGGAGGAAGGAAGACTTAATAGATGCGTATACAAGATCAAATTGGCTAGAGCTCTTGAATTTTAAATTCAAGACAAATTGTTATGAACAAAAAGTAATATTGTAACTATAGGTTATCACTGCGGTTTGTCGAATTAATAATTTTAACGTTTTTCTGAAATCTTTATATTCCAAAAATACATTGTTTTCAGAGATACATATGTGTGTGTGTGCATGTGTAGTGTATACCCCTTTGTCTGGGATACATTTTAAAATAGTCCATATTTCAAGAACGAGGAGCGATACCAGCATTTTATTTTACTCGATTACTTAACAAAAATGTTTAAAAATTAATTTCAAAAAATACATTTTATGTGTTTTTTTACAGACATTTTTACAAAATTGGAAATTTTGTTTAGCAAATATCTTGAGCTTGTAATTGGGGACCGAACCCCAAAATAATCATGTGGATGTACACTGCCATTGTCAGACCGATTCTAACTTATGGCGGCTTGGTTTGGTGGAAAGCGCTGGAGAAATCCACGAATCTAAAAACACTTACCAAAGTACAAAGAATGGCTTGTATCTGTACTAGTGGTGTGATGAGGACTACCCCAACTGCGGGGTTAGAAACGATCCTCAATCTCCCCCCAATAGATCTATTCGTCCAAGAATCAGCAGCAAACAGCGCCCTAAGGCTCAGTCAAACTAACATCTGGAAAACTAGCCAGAGTGGCCACGCAGCTATTCTTACGAAATACGTAGACAACAATATCTGCACAGATTATATGACCCCTTATTTAGATTTCAACAAATCTTTTAGTACTAGGTTCCCCAATAGACAAGATTGGGAAAATAGTGTGCCCTATACACCAACGACTCAACCATTACCATCTACACCGATGGCTCAAAAATGGATACCAGAGTAGGTGCAGGCTTTTGCTCTGAAAGCCTCAACCTTGCCAAAGCATTCAGGCTCCCCGACCATAGCAGCGTCTTCCAAACCGAGATCTTGGCAGTGAAAAACGCTGCTAAACATATATCCATGATGGCGATATCACACGCGGACATCACTTTTTTCATTGATAGCCAAGCAGCAATAAAAGCTATCTCTGCCACCCAAATCAAGTCGAAGCTTGTCTCTTGCTGTCGCGAAGAGCTAAAGGTTCTTGGCACACAGCATAACGTAAGACTCTGCTGGGTTCCTGGCCACAGTGATGTACCAGGCAACGAAAAGGCGGATGAACTTGCTAGGGAGGGCTCCACACTGGAACCCTCTCTGATAGACCATCGTATAGGGATACCGTTATGTGAACTGAAACATAACGTCAGTAAAACCATCATTAAAAAATCCAATAACAGATGGAATCTCCTAAAAACCTGTGTTAACACCAGGAAGCTATGATAAGAAAAGGTCCGATTGAATCTTAACTCTTAATAAACCATCCCTAAGATCCATTATCGGTATTATTACAGGACACAACCTACTCGGATACTATAAGAAGAAGATGGGGCTCAGTACTGATGACCTTTGTAGAGGCTGTGGTGATGAAAACGAGCATGAAGACACCACTCACTTTCTCTGCCACTGTCCTTCACTCTGTCTTGCTAGGAAGAAAACTCTTGGCAACTTCTTCTTTAATGAACTAGAGGAACTATCAGAACTGCCAGGCAAAAACTTACTTAACTTTGTCAAGACCTCTAAATGGTTAAACGAACCACATGATTCATAGGTTATTATATCTTTTCAGGAAGTAACAACACTTCAGGGTACCACAATGGATCTACATTGATCTAAGTGTGATGGTAATAACATCAACTGTCAGCCCGTTTAACCTTAACTAACCTGAGCTTATGAATTCATATAAATTAAAAAAAAAAGTCAGTTTTCTAAAACAAAAATAGAAAAGAAAATGTGGGTAAATTCAGATGGGCATAAAATCTTTTCTTTATGCAGAAAGGACATTGATACTCACTGACAGCTTAAGTATCCTTTCCGGAATCAAAAGTGCAACTAACAACTGCTCTACTCTTAATTGCATCCGAAGCATCCTCTATGACAAAACCAACATAACACTAGCTTGGATACCAGGCCACGCGCGCTGGTATAAGAGGAAATGAGCTAGCAGATACTGCAGCAAAAGAAGCCACTTATATCTCAGCTTATCCGTAAAATGTTCATGGCTAATGAGCAAGAAAAACTCAAAAGCTCTTGGCTAAAAGAGGAGAACTTTCTTCGAAAACACCACTCAACACACCTCAGAACTCCATACAACAAAAACCTTACCAGAGAAGAATGTATTTCACTATTTCGGATCAGAGTTGGAAAAACTTTGTTTACGAGTGGCCATTTCTTCACAAACGATCCCCCAGAGGAGTGCGAAAATTGTAAAGAAATTCTCTCAATTTGGCATATTTTTGCAGAACGTCCGATGTCTCGCCTAATCAAAAATACCAACTCATTGGAAGACAAGCAGAAACAGATGGGCGAAATACTAAACCCATCTGACATTAATACTTATCAACGCATAAAATCAATAACAACCCTACACAACAAATTTAAAGATATTTGAACTTTAATATTAATTATTTTATTTTTTTTGTTTGTAAATAAATAACATAACTTTACATCTTTTTTTTTCTCGATGTTAATTTTTTCATAAATTATTAATATTTTTTACTTAAAAAAAAAAAAATTAAATACGACATCTATGGTCTTGTCGCCCTGATCTCTTCAATATAAATAATTTTATAAATTTATTTTTGTAAGTTTTTTTTTTGATAAATAAATAAATAAATCTTTTCTTTATTAGAAAATGCTGTCGAAAAATGTTTATTTTCAAAAAGTCTTATCGAAAAAGCTCAAAAACTTTCTTACACATAGATTTTTTTAAACAAAATAAACAACAGACAATTTGTCAAAAAGCTAAAATTTCAAATGTTTTGTATTCTGTATGACTATATAGGCAAGAAAAATGCATCTATTTTTTAAAGTGGCGAAAAACATAGACAAATGTCTTCTTATATTTTTCAATTAAGACTCTCATAAAAACTTTGAACACACTTCTAGAAAAGTTGCAATAACATCATCAATCACCAGCCCAAAAACCTAACCTAAGCCATGTCCAAACCATCGGTTATCCAATAAAAGGGTTTTTTTTTGGAAAATAGAACAACACACTCTTTGACAACGTATTGAAATTCTCTACAAAAATGGTGAACATTTTGAATTCTCTTTGTGCATCGCGCTAAGGCTTGGATAATCAAGCTGTTGGTTTTCCAGATCCTAGATATTTTTGCAACATACACCTACTACTGCACCCCTGCCTTGAACCTCAGTAAGATTTTAAAGTTAAGTTTCCTGCTAAAAAGGATTTGAAGAATGGCATGATTACGAAAGACTTCGATACCACTTTTTTACTGACGGGTTAAAGATGGAGTGTGGAGTTGGGTCGAGAATCTTTTCCGAGTCGTTAAATGTCTGTAAGTCTTTTCGCCTACCTGATTTTGCCAGTGTTTTTCAAACTCAATTACAAGCAATCAGAGAAGCATGCAAAATACTCAAATCAAACTCAAACCAAAATAGAAACACGGCTTTCTGCACTGACAGCCAGGCAGGCGGCTGTTATTGCTATCAATTCGGTCAAAACATCGTCTATACTGGTCCAATAACGTCAGTATGAACTATCCAGGCTACTATTTCTGTAAATGTCCTGTTTGGCCAGTTCTAGAATGTTAACCTTCGGAAGGGCTTTCCTTAAAGATCTTGATGAAATTTCAGAGATGAACATCAAAGACCTGATTTCCTTTCTGAACACTACGAAATGGCTGTATAGTGTCTCTAATTTTGTCAATATAAATTCGTCAAAAAATCATATTTATATCTTTAAATTTTTCAATACTTAGGAGTAACGAGTTTATGGACAAGGTCTTCTCCCACCTGCGTGTGCCACCTGAGTCGCGGTCTTTCTCTACTGCACCGTCCATTTGCTCTACATAACTCAGCCATCTATGTAAGTCGTTGTACTTTTATTATTTTAACCAGGTCCGTGATCGTCGTTGTAACTTCTCCTCCACTCTCACTTTATGCTGACGGGGCCAAAAACCATCCAAAGAATTTTTCTCTCGAAGCATCCTAAGACGCTCGCATCTTTCTTTGACAGGGTCCAGGCCTCAGCGCCATAAATGAGAACCGGAATGATGAGTGTCTTAAAGATGGTGGTTTAAGATGCTCGAGAGAGGACTTAACTATACTCAATTGCCTTCTAAGTCCAAAGAAGCAGCCATTTGCAAGAGTTATTCTTAGTTTGATTTCAGCACTGGTGGTGCCTAGGTAGACAAAAACCTTAACTACCTCAAAGTTATAGCTGTCTATGGTGACATTTTGTCCAAGTTATCAGTGTGGATCAAATCGCTAGTTGGCTTCCCCAATGTTAGATATTGTAAGCATTTCATAAGCTGCTATTTTCAAACTTCTATGTATCATTCTTCATAACTTCGTTCGGTATCTTTCCATATGACACAAAAGTAGAGCTACATATACTACTAATAACCAAAAGTATATTCCATCTATCTGTCAAAATATGCTTGCAGGAATCTTAATCTTTTAATTTTAACTAAAGAAAAATTTAAAAATCAAAATCAAAAAATTAAATAATAAACTAAACCAACGCAGTATAATCTCTATTTAAATTCTTGAAGAGGTAATCAAAAAACAAAGAAGGATTAAAATCAAATTCTAAACAAACAAACAAAAAATAAACTTAGAAAACAAGTGTTTTTTCCTCAAAAACCTTATGTTGAATTAATTAATAAGCAAATGTCAAGAGGACTCAAGATGGAGAAAGAGGTCTCATTACAGTTTTCATAATTCACAATTAACAATTCAATTCAATTTTCCATCATCACGATTATTATGTCACAAACATAACCATCAAAAACTCAAGAACTCTCTCCCTTAAGAACCAAACAACTGTTAGGTTAGATTCAAGACGCGTATAGTATGACTTAGTGTATAACTAAATTAAAATGTCTGTTTCTTTACATTTTAATTTTAACAAGCTTATTTTGACACAAAGTCAACATCTCCTCGTATTTGTCATTTAGAAAACAGAAAAAGAGTCCGCTATTGCCGCCACCGCGCTTCGAAACCTTCGCCTCGTGAAGCCTGCATTTTATGAAGAACTTATATCTTATAAGAAAATCTCTATGAATAACATCGTTAACGAATCCATTTTGGATAAGACAGTAGGGTATGTATTAAATGAACAAATCACATTTACCATAATATCTCTTTCTCCCTCGCTTTTGCTGATGAGGATGAGCTTATCCTGAAACTTGCAGGAAATGGAGAGGAGTAGGATCCTTGAAGAAAACAAAAATTTAATTTCAAATGAAAATACAGAAAATATGTATGTAGATATGTATGTATGAAGGATACTAGTAGGAAACAAGGAAGAATGCCTTCGAGGATTAAATCAGTTTAAATTATAACGACACTTAGGTTCAAACAGATATGTATATAAACAGCACAAAATACACAAACCAAATTAACACGTTCATTTGTTAGGTTTTCAATGCGTCTTGTTGTCTATAAAGATTCGAGGTACATACATATATACTCGTCCTTGTAAACTGAACTCATATCGTACATTAGAGGACTAAGAGCAATTATCCTTACGCTTTCTCATTTCCTCAATTCTATTCAATTTTATTTGTGTGATGTAAAGGATCTCAACCAATTACATGAAATTTTCAATAAAACCCGAGTGCAAATTACCAACGTTATTTCTGACAATTACGTTTAGAACTTCTAGCCTTTGGCGGTGTTCCTTTGTCTGGCTCTTGCTCTTGCTCTGGATCTGGTTCTGGCTCTGGAGTAGGTATCTCTTGTATCTTTGATGGTTGTATAGCTTAGCTTGTACCTATTACTCCTTTCTATTTGAAAATCATCATCATCGTCATCGTCATCGTCAAACAAATAGGACTAATCGAGGGAACACAACTACTTTCTCCTTTAGCTCTTTATCAGACAAGAACAACAACAAAAAAGAATAGAAAAAGAAAAGAAATAGAAGAAGAAATATTGAAGGATTTTCCTCGAGCTAAAAGAAGACTTAATTATCACTACAAAGAGACGAAATTGTTGTTGAACAACCCGCGCTCTGCCACCTGGCTGTAAACTCTCTATAGGTACACATAGAAAGGATATAGAGGTGGGGTGGGGGTATATATAGCCTGCTAACCTTTATTCCAAGAAGTGATGCCTTATTCTCCTTTCTTTTTTGCTTTTTTTGAAGCGAAATGTAGATTGTAGAATTTCTATTTCACAAGATCCTTGACAAGGGCTTTGTTCGTTCGTTCAGTAGTCGAGTTGTAGTTTGTAGTCTTAGTCGTATAGTCGTTCGAAGACAGAAACACACTTTACTGATGTTAAGCCTGAAGGTAATACAATTTTTGTATCAAGTTAGGATCTGCATCTTCATCGTTTTATCTTCGTCCTTTCTATTTATTTTTTTTCTTAGATTTTTGCTGATGTTAAAGGATTTCAATTTATTTTATTGTTAGATCTTCTTTTTTTCTCATCATTAGAACTTTGTCGTTGTTTCATCATACTTTATTTCAATTTTGACAGAGCTTTAGTTTGGAGCTTATACCTATTCAAATTCAAGAGGTCAGTGACCAAAAAGATGTTTTTAACGCAATTATCATTGGAAATATTTTTTATATAACAGCAGCATATTACTTCGTTTCGAGATATTCTTTTCTTCTAACACTTGCAATGTGTTTAAATTTTAAAGGGTTATGCCAGTGTAACCAACGAAAAATTAGGCGATTTACGCGAATTTTTCAAAAGAAATTACTCAATCGAATGTTTTAAATTATTATGGGCATATATTATGTAAATTTTTTACAAAAATATTTGAAAATATACGGCTTTTGGAGGTACAAAAACAAAACCTAACTTCTGACATGACTGGCCGAATGATAACCTGAAACATTTAAGTTCAAAAATGTTATTAAAGCTAAAGGTATTTATTATTAAAATGACTCTTTTTTTTAAGCATATCAAAAATTAACAAAGTCGCGTAGTTCTGAAAAAAGCATCATTTTTTAGGGTAAACAAATGTTGGGTTTTTCAAAGCTGACAATTTTCAACCAATCAAAAAGTCATTGTATAGTAAATATATAAAATACAAAAATACTTAGTTTAAATTTAAAGTTGATTGGTCAATTTCTCGTTGACTTATGATGTCAGCAAATTTGATAATGTAGTTTCGATAAAGACGCGTTTAAGGTATCAATTATCGATTTTTGATATATAAAATTATTAAGGGTTTTTCAATAAGGGCGGGTAGATCTTGAAATAAAATAAAACAAGCTGTGTGTGAGGTATTCAAAAAATAATTTTTTTTATTTGAAAGGCGCATGTATGCTATTAAGTGTGGAAAATCACATTATTAAAATGCCCGCCTCGGCTTCTTACGGTGGCACGGATCCGAGTGGTCCAATTTTCAATGACTCTTCGCCGCATAGATCAGGCTGAATTTGAGCGATGGCCTGTGTTGTTCACCTTTAGGGCATCGGTCGATTGTGTTTTATTTGCATAGACTTGCAACTTCAAAAAACTTACTTACTTACTGCATCAACGAGCGCCTCATGACCATCCGCAACTTCAAAAAACCTAACATTAAAAAGTCTATCGGGGGAAAATCGCATGACGTTACGTTGGTGGCCAATTCACATCACCCCTGCAAGAGGGTCACCTTACAATCAAATCGTTCATGCAAAAAGTCAATCGTGGCGTTTGCTCTGTGACTGTGGCACTTATTGCCGCCGCCGTCGTCCTGCTATAGCCACATGTCGTCTAGGAAAAGATGATTTTTCGGCCAAAATCCTCTTCCAAACGATTCGAAGCCCAGTCAGCGAACAAACGGCGTTGTCTATGGTCATGAACTTTAAGCTCCTAGGTCAGTTGGATCTTGTACGGGTGTAGGCCCAAGTATCGACGCAAAGATCGCCAAGTTGAAGTCTGCGAAAAACCGAGTTCTTGTGCCCGGCGAGGTACACTTTCTCGGACCGCGGCGATGTCGACTGTGGCCCTTCACCACGTCTACCGAAAAATGGGCGCAACGGGGCGCCAAAATCTACCCGCCCCAATTTAAAAACCCTTTATTTACGAGTACATATAGATAAATATTTCTTTGTTTATTTCCAGTGCCCAGCCTTTAAGAATTTTCGTGCCTAGTGCTAGGACCAGTTTGTTCACACAGTGATTTGTCTTTAATCCATTAAAATTGCTTATGGCAAATCATTTAATGTGTCTGTACACCCAAAATTTTAATTCAATAATCCAAAGGATATATTGCTAATCATATATATTTGGTCTATTTGAATAGTCCCTTTGGAAATCGTATTATCAATTTAACCCACTCTAAACAATTAAGCTCTTAGAATATTAGGACAGTTCCAAGAACACTTTCCTAAGTTCAAACACGAAATGTAAGATCAATAGTTTAAATTAATTTTTAAAGCCTGTTGGCCATCATATCAGCCTCTGTTTTTGTGTCCTTGAAGGAAATATTCATTTTCCATTCGTCTCACATTTTCTTTTTTAAATGAAAAAAAAAAAACAATAAAAATACAAAATATTTACTAAGAGAAAAAAGAATAAATAAATAAACCAACATTCATTCAATTTACCACATAATACGTGCATATTATACTGATTGCCAAATGTCATAGAGTGAAGGTACCTTATATCCTCGTACCTACTGCTGCTATACTGTTTACCAATTTTTGGCGAGCGACGACGACGCCGAACGCCGAACGTCGACGCGATGTTGGCGTTATTCTATTCTTTACCGCACCATTCGCTATCACACCAAGACCACAGTTTAGATGCCACAAGAGCCAACCAATGAATATACGTCCTTGCGTCCTATCTATCCTGGTTTTCTGATCCTTGTACAAAAGAGGAATCCAATTTGCAACAGTTTGTTTGCTTGCACAGAGGATTGTTGCTTTGAAAACACAACTTAATCTTTTTCTTCTTCTGCAAGGACCAAAACCAAACCAAGCTAAACAAAAATAAAGAAGCACCTCCACTCTGATTCTTAAACATGTTGCAGCTTCAGGACAAGTATGAGTATGAGCCTTATGCCAGGAGCAATGTTTGCACAGTTTTTGTGTATTCCACGTTTTTTTTTTAGCTGTATTATTTTTCTTGTGATTTTTCCTTCTTCCAGGAAACAGAGAGGGAAATTAAAATCTGAAAAATAAATACTTAAGCAACACAACTCAGCACAGAAAAAGAAGAAGTAAAATAAATAAATAAATAAAATAGAAAGAAACCGAAAAAAAATAAACGCTTTATTTTTGTATTTTTGTATTTTATTTTTTTTATAATTTTTAAATGGAAATTGAATTACGGATCGCTTGAAAGCGATATAAATAAGATGTTTTGAAATTTACAAAATGAGGACGAGTACCATCGAGAGCTCATGACGTCAGGATCTAGGACAAACAAATTTAATGAGGACGAAGCTTTGCTGATTATTTCAACATAAAGTTCAAGGTTTGAAAAGGTTCAAACGTGTGTTTGCTAAACACTGATTGAAAAACAATATTCTAAATTACGTTACGTATTTTTATTTTTACTTCATGTTTACGTGCGTGGGAATTATTATCTTATTGGGTAAAGACATTGATGTGAAGTGTAAAGTCTTCTTTTTTCCACATCTTTTCAAATGCCTATCAAAAGAAATTTTTTTTTTCACCCACAATTTCACGACCAATTTGTAATGAATAAAGACAGTGTTTTTGAAAGAGGCCTTGTATAATACATATATTTTTCTAAGTAGATAGATAATTTCTTTTTAAATGGTCTGTTCAAAAATATCCTGAGGGAAATCAAATCACCTTGAAGCAATATTTAAGAAGTGGCAACATTGCAACCTACGCTGATAACTTTAAAATTAAGAAATTTTTTTTTAAGATATTCGAAACGTTAAATTACTTCAATAGTATTTTTGAAAGACTTACATTTTAAGGGGTATTTAAATTTTAAGGGCCTATGTTGAATGTGAACGACTCCTAAGCGTCAAGTTTTTTTTTCTGCATTTCATTTGACATTTCTCAATTTCAGACTAATTCAATTTGAGCCATGGAAAGAAACACAAACGAGCAAAGCGTTCAAAGTTATTCAGGCTTGTGCATATCGTGCACTTCGTGATTTCTTCGGTCAATTTAATCTTCCAAATGTGCGTATAATAAAAAAAATCGACTCGTCTAGTCTAGTCGTTAATGAACATGATGCACAAAGACTTGCATTTACACGATTACAAGCGCCATGACTTAAGAACTAAAGCCTCTTGACCATTTCAAGTGTTGTCGTCAATGGTTAGAATGGTGGCAAGAAATGGCAACAGTGGATGATCAAATTTCGAATAAAATCATCTTCAGTGATGAGACACATTTTCACCTCAATGGCTTCGTCAATAAGCCGAATTGCATTGCTGCATTTGAGTGAGTGATAATCCAAGAGTGACTGTCAAAAAACCAATACATCCACAAAGAGTAATAAAGGCCTGTCAAACAGTAACAGTTACTTTGAATGGTGTTCGCTATTGTGAGATGATAACGAATTTTTGTATGGGCTGAATTGGAAGATATGGATGTCTATGATATGTGGTTTCAACAGGACGGTGCCATTTGCCACACAGCTTACCAAATAATAATGGCTCTTTTGAGCAACAAATTCAATGAACGAGTTACCTCACGTGTTGGCGTTGGACTCCTTTTTTGTGATTATTTGAAAGAAAAGGTGTACATCGATAAGCTAACAACAATTCAAGAGCTAAAGGATGAGCTAATTCGACACATTGAAGGAAATTCGGATGGAGGTGCCGTCCAGGTCGAGGCGACCATTTTAACGATATTTTATTCATTAGTGAACCATACCAAAATTTATCATTATAAAAGGAAATGACAGAAATTTTCTACATAATTTGTGTACAATTCAAAATCACCATCGGCCCTTAAAATTTAACCATCCTTTAAAATTTTCAAAAAAAAAAAAATCTAACTAAAACTGTCAATTAGATTTTATCAAAAATTCTAGAAAATGTCAAGAACGTCATACTCCGAAGTATAAAATAATTCTGAAGGCAATATGATTTGTTTAGCGAGCCATATTTGAGCTGAAACGTACATACATATATACTCAGTTCAGTTTCAGTTTTAAATTGTAAGTTTATTCATTATATATCTTTTGTTAACAATCATACAACTCTTTAGCAATGACTTAAAGCCGTCTGCCTGAGTTATCAATGTTTTTTATTATAAATTTAATAAGAAAAATTTGATTATTAAATATTTGCAAAATTAAAGTTGATATGTACTTAGGTAATTTTTGCGATAATTTAGCAACTCCTTGCAGAACTCGAATAATTTCATCCAGTCCTTTCCGTTTAAAATCGTATACCTTTTGAGATAATTGACTCTCCAATATACCCTTCTTATTTCCCTCAAAATCGCACATTCGCCTAGAAAATGGATTGTGTTTTCTCTCACTCCCGCATTAGGTTAGGTTAGGTTAATGTGGCTGTAGATACAAAAACCACACACTTAGGCCAGAAGAAAGGCCCATTGTGATACCACATGAATCTAGAGAATTACTTCCCACTAGTCGAACCATTTTGAGCTTTTTATAAAGCGAAGGAGATATCTGATATCCTTTTTAGCTAGTTCACTGGGATCATCAAAAGAGCATTCTCCCAGATGAAGTTTGCGTCTTCGTGAAAGAGCAGGGCAGGTGCAGAGGAGGTGAGAGATTGATTCTTCTTCTTCCTCGTCCATGCAGCTCGTGCAGAAGTCATTTGAGGCTACACCAAGTCGTATTGCGTGTCTGCCTATAAGACAGTGTCCCGTAAGGACACCTATTAGGGAGCTAATATGAAGTCTGCTTTGGGATAACAAGTCTTTAGAGCGCTTTAGGTCCAATGAAGGCCATATTAGTTTTGTGGCTGCGCATGTTGGTAAATTGTACCACCTAGAGTTTGCTATCTCGAAAGCTTTTTCTTTTAGCAGAAGTTTACATGTAGCTATCGGTATACCTATCTTCTCCCTTTCAGGGGAAATAGGTATGACGGTTCCATTTTTAGCGAGTTCATCGGCTCTACAATTTCCTGCGATGTCTCTGTGGCCCGGCACCCAGCATAGGTGAATGTTAAATTGCTGCGCCATCTCCATAAGAGATGATCGAGGGCCGTTAGAGAGTTGGTTGAGACACCGTCAAGAGACTTGATAGCAGCCTGACTGTCAGAGAAGATGCGTATATCAGAAGTTGATATCACGTTTTCTCTTAGCCAGGAGAGAACCTCTTTGATCGCTAAAATTTCCGCTTGGAAGACGCTACAATGATTAGGGAGGCGGAATGAGATGCTTAGATTAAGCTTTTCTGAGTACACACCACTACCAACTCCCTCATTTGTCTTGGATCCATCTGTATAAAAATGGATGCTTTTGTCATCCAGGAGTTTTTTATCTTCCCATTCATCCCTGGATGGAATGGATACCTGGAAGTTTTTACCAAATTGGGGTTTTGGGATAGTGTAGTCTATGTACTTTGGTATAGAACAAAAGAGGTTCAGAATGATGGAGTGCCCAACATTGTTGTTGGTCCACTGAGATGAGGCGTTGAGTCTTATGGCTGTACTCGCTGCCACTTGTTTGCTGAAAATGTCGAGGGGTGTCAGATGGAGGAGAGTGTCCAACGCTGCTGAGGGTGTGGTTCTCAAAGCCCCGCTAATGCAGAGACATGCAGTGCGTTGGACTCTGCTGAGTTTGTCGTAATATGTGACTTTCTCCAGTGCAGTCCACCACACTGCAACCCCGTACATAAGTATTGGTCGGATGACCGATGTGTATAGCCAATAAGTTATGCGAGGTTGAAAACCCCATTTGTTTCCTATGGCTTTCTTGCAAAGGAAAAGAGCTGCTGTAGCTTTTTTAACTCTTTCCTGAATATTAGGTTTCCAACTTAATTTTTTGTCCAATATCAGACCAAGATATTTGGCCTCATTGGTGAAAATTAGTGGTACACCTTTTATTGAGGGAGGTACAATTTCTGGGATCTTGTATTTCCGCGTAAAAAGGACGAGGTCTGTTTTTTGAGGATTAATACTAAGTCCACAGTGATCTGCCCATCTAGTGAGCATATTGAGTGCGTTTTGGAGGAGGTCTCTCAGTGTATTTGGATGTTCTCCTATGACGGCGATAGCAACATCATCGGCATACGCAATCACTCTGTAGCCTTCTCTCTCAAGGGATATTAGTAGCTCGTTAACCACTATGTTCTACAGGAGAGGGGACAGAACACCACCTTGCGGAGTGCCTCTACTGACAGACCTTTTCGCACAAAAATCCCCCATCTTAGAGTTGATGATCCTGCTTTTTAGCATTAGATTTATCAATTCACAGAGTGAGTATTCGACGTTTAGGGTCGTCATAGCAGAAGTGATAGCACTCCCGCAATACAGAGATTACAAATCAGTGGCAGGTCTTCTCGATGTGGAACAAAGTTCAAACGCAGCAGCTCTCCCCTTGCTTGAAAAATATTGGAGATGACCTCTGTATTGTACCGGTTACTAAAATAGGAGTTTTCTCCGAGTAAATAGTTAAGTGCTGAATAAATTTCTTGATGCACTGATTGTCTCGCCTTTTCTATACATCTTTGCATCATATCTTCATCAATAGCAGCAATAATATCATAGGAAATCCCTCTACATTCTTCTACGTTTGCAAAATTTAGCTCAAAAGTCTTTCCACACTGAATCGCCAACTCCTTCCAATCATTAAACCACAGTTTTCCTTTTGAAGTTGCAATTTTTGTGATTCTTTTGGGCATTCGATCTTCATCCATACCAATTGTTTTACATATATAGTCTGCATGCAGCTTTATAGTTTGTATGTACAACGGTGATAGCCCAGTCTCCAAGTGAAGCATATATGAGGGAGTTGTCATCGGTAGTTTGAAAGTTCTTTTAAGGTAATATGATAAAAGTCTTTAAACAGTATCACTCTCTTTGTGTCCCCAGTACTGTGCTCCGTAGAATAAAATTGACTTTGAGGTTGCTTCGAAAATTCTGTTTTTGACTGCGTTTGGTACTGAATCGTTACTAAATCAATTTTTCCACGTCATGTTTATAGCTACCTTGGACTTCATAAGTTTTTTTGCAAGATGTTTCTCCAAGCTACGTGAAGGTGTTAAGGTGAAACCCAGATAAACGTATTCTTTTACCACTTCCATACTTTCTCCACCATAATGCCAACACTCATTCCTTGCACGCATTCCCCCTCTTTTTTTGAAGATCATGACCTTAGATTTGCCTAGGTTTACTGACAAGTTCCATAGCATACAGTAGTCACGAAGACGATTTATCATTAATTGTAGCGTTTCTGGAAACTCTGCTAGTAACACTAAATCATCTGCGTACATTAAAACTTTTAAGTTCCATTCATTCAAATAAAAACCGCCATGTAAAATTTTCGGCAGATCATCTATGTACAGTGAAAATAGAGTGGGGCTTAGCGCGCAACCTTGTTTTAATCCAAGTTCAGTTCCGAAGTAGGCTGAAAGCATTTCTCCATTCCATATCGCTGCACTTCTTTTTTAAGTAACTTGTACGACAGTCCTTTGGTTGCCAACTTGTAGAGAAGAGATCTAATTTCAATTAAATCAAACGCTGCTTTAAGATCAACAAAACACGCATACACCTTTTTACGTTTATCCATATACAGCTCAACAGCATTTGCCAGCACATAAATGTGATCCACCGTAGAAAAACCCTTACGAAAACCGGCTTGGAATTCCGACAAAATTGAGTTCTCATTCAGCCATGAGTTCAGTCTCTCCTGTATAACGCTTGTGAGAATTTTTAAGCCTGAGTTCAGAGAAGAGATTGCTCTATAATTTCCAACTTCATTTTTATCCCCTTTTTTAAATATTGGAAAAATAATCGATTTCAAATATTCGTTCGGGAGTTTTCCAGTATTGAAGATATGGTTAAGTGCCTTTGTATAAAGAGTTTGGAAATTCAGGTTACTGTATTTATAGAAATTTGGTTGGAGCCGGGAGCTTTATTGTCTTTGCTTGTTTTCAGCGCTTCTAAAACTTCGCACAATTCAATATCACGGTCCATGTTGGGGATGTACTTGTATGGTAGTGCATAGCTATAACTTGACTGACTTATTTCCCGATTCATTAGATTTTTAAAGTAGAAGAGAAGTTCATCCAAATTTGGTTCAACTCTGTTTTTTGAAGTTATATTTCCGTTAATAACGCGTACTTGTCTCCAAAAATCCTTACTATTTTGTATAACTCCCAAGATTGCAGCTTGTTGATTATCATAATCCAATTTTTTTTGCGGCATAGCTCTTTGTACTTCTTCTGCGCTTCACGATATTGTTGACGAAAAAAATCGGTACCAAGACGTTTAAATGTTTTCAGCAGCCCAAAAGCTTTTCTCCTTGCTTTTAAACATTTAAAATCAAACCATTCTTGAACGAAACTTTTTTAGAATGTGCCGTCATGTTTTTTGGAGCTGCCTGTCACACTATTTGGTCGAGTACAGATGCATCTAAGTGAACCCATAGTTTCTTGTTGAGCTAGTAATTGGTCAAGTGCCTGGATATAATTGTGAGAGTTATCTAAAGTCCACTTCGGTTTAGGCAGTGAGCTATTATTTACTGATCTATTTTCTCTAATCCGATCTACAAGTGGTAAATGGTCAGAAAAAGGTGTATCCGCAACCATCATGTCATATAGTGAGGTGGACCAGTCACCTTTGATGAGGCAGTAATCTATTGTTGAGCTCCCTTGTCCACTGATAAATGTCAACTCTCTATAATGGCAATCACCTTTGCTTTTACCATTAACCACACAAAAACCAAAAGAAATACATAGGTCGAGTAATGCTCTTCCATTAGTATTGATGACGTTATCTTTCGCCGATCGTATTCCTTCAGAAAATTTTTCAAATGTGTCTTCTTGGCCTTTGCGTGCATTGAAGTCTCCAATCAACATAACATTTTCATGATTAATATTTAGTAAAAAAATCGAGCAACTTAGTATGATCTTCTTTCCAATGAGAGCAATTCAAGTAAATAGGCTCTATGATATGTTTCTTACTGTCAATCACCATTTCTAGAACTTTTCTATTAAATATTTCGTTTTTAAACGCCAGCACCATTCCCCCGCTTGCACGTCCTCTTGTACTCGTTTTTACTGCTGGCGCCCAATCGGTTTTGAATCCATCGAATAAGTTTATATAATCGGGAATTTGCTTATCTAAAACATGCGTTTCTATAAATATTAAAATATCTTTATATCTTAAAAATCTATTATTTATATCTAACTTATTTTTTAATCCACAAATATTATATGATAAGATTTTATAAATATTTTTATTATTAATAATGGTTTTTTCAGGACAGACGGCAAGTACCTAATTCACATAATTCAATTTTTCCCTATCTATATAAATTTTCCTCGCCGCAGCTAAAGCCCGTTGTTTCATTCCAGGTTATGTTCATGTCGTCAACTTGCATTTTATCCTCACGTAGCACTAACTTTTGCTTTCGGTACTTTCATCTTGATTTCCTTACGGAGTCTCAAAAGTTGCTGGCGTTTCTCTCGGACCGACGACGGATAGTAGTCACGAGACACAAACACACCTGTGTTCCGTAGAAACCTGCAGGATTTTAACACCGCTGCTGTTCTACCTGCGTCTGCAAATTCTACCGCGAATGAACAAGTTTTCGCAGCTCCATTTGTACGAAGCTTGCGAATCACAGATTGCTCCATAATTAAGTCGTCTTTGGTTATGTTAGTGCAAACGTTTTTTATTTTGTTCTCCTCATCGCCATTTCCATCGTTGACTCGGAATATAAGATTCTTTTCGGTACTCCGCCTGTACATGAGCTCAATCTCGCTTTCAAGTCGGTCACACTTTGCAGAAAGATCAACCACTTTCGCGGAAAGCTCAACATTTTTCCTCTGAAGCTCCTCGAATTTGGAATGCAGTACAGACAAATCATCCTTAGTGGCAAGGTCTTTAAACATTATCTGCATTTGATCTTTCCATTCACGAACAGTCAGCTCTCCGAGTGGTTTGTCCATAACAATGTTGCAGCCAAATCTCTTGCTCGGTTTAAACAATTCTGGAGAGATTTGGGACAGAGGGCGTTTGTCCATAAAACAATATTTTTATTGTGTGTGGATTTTATAATATAAATTTTTCTTTTTATTGTTTGTACCTATGAATTTGTTTTGCGGTGTTTTTTGACCGCTGATCAGTGACAGTTATTAAGCAAAATTTTCTAGTTTTTTTTTATTTTTTTGTTTTAGCTTAAAATATTTTAAAAGAACTGTAATCCAAACCTGTGTTTTGTTATTTAAGTTTAGTTAGGTACCATACGGACACTCACTTAATTATTCGCAATAGTTTTCAGTTTTTTCTTTAGATCTTGTAATTTTTTTTTTAAAGAGCCGATCTTACTCACAACCTTTCAATTTCAATGTTCACTCAACATTCTATATTTTTCTTTTAATTCGAATCAATTGTGTAAAGCAAATTTTAATATTCTGATGGCCAATCTGCGTTTGTCATTTACTGACATTTGACAAGTAAAATGTTGAAAGTTTTAAATTCAAATTTTGCAAAAATAAAGACATTTTGGGTAGTCGTGTATAAAAACTTTAGCAACAAAAAGCAGAATTGTTGCATTTGGGGTTCGAAAAATCCAGAATAATTACTGAAAAGAAAAGCCTCTATATCAAAAGGAATCCGAATTATTAGAAAAAAAAAATGTATTAACATAATACCGATGTTCCAACTTTAAATGTCCATTATGCAAGTATCGGGTTTTTCATCAATAAGAGCGCTACAAAAGATTTTTTTTTTTAAATATAAAACAAAAACTGTTTTAGATATCAATGAAATTATTTATTCCTGTGAAAGTACGTTCAATGCCATTATGTATGGAACTCGATTTCTTTTGCATGGCCACCACGGGCACGCTTGCAGAAGTCAAACGCTGAATCCGATTTTCGACGGTTTTCAAGCATCAATCGGCCGATACTGCTGCAATTTCACGTTCGATATTCATACGAAGTTCATCAATCGTCGCTGGCTTGTTGGCATAGACCATAGATTTGACGTAGCCCCACTGGAAATGGTCATTCGCTGTGTGGCTTGTGGCGCCGTTATGTTGGAACCACATGTCTTCCAAGTCCATATTATCCAATTTTAGCCAAAAATATTCGGTTATCATTGAACGGTAGCGATCCCCATTCACAGTAACGTGCCGGCCGGTCTTAATCATCACGGAAGAAGTACGGCAGCCAAATTTTTTCACTAGACGCTCAATTGTTGATCTGCTAGGATGATTATGACGACCATAAATTGACTGACTCTGAATTTCGGTAGTAGGTTTTAATAATTTCGACTCCTTGTCCCTTCGCTCTACCTTTGTAGCGTCCCTGTTGAAAAACCCTGTATATGAACAACTATTCAATTTCTCCGACATAATTAGGGTTGCCACGTAGATGTATTAATCCTGTTCAAAAAAAAATGTATAGGTCACTGTTAAACTATTGACAACTTTTAAATTGTAACGAGCCTAATTGAAATTGCTTTGAAATTTCGAAAATTGATTTTTCCTCGCATCTGGCAGCAACAAATTAATTGTACCAGACGCTTTTTTCCCCTATTTTTAAAGTAGACACATACATACATATAGAAAGTAACAAGCCCACAACAAGTTCAACGTAATTCATTTCCAAAAAAAACTTTTTACCAAAACCGCCATAGCTGCTAGCGGACTCGTTTATAAAACCATCGAAGGCACTAATGACACACAAATAGCTTCCGGAATTTGGAATCCTAAAATGATGGGGCTGGAAAGTTTACATTGCATCATCATCATCATCATCATCATCGCATCGTCAGCATAATAACCGACTAAAGAGTATTTACTATATATGTATAGTAGGTACATAGTAGTTACCTCCCTCCCTATGCTACTTGTACTCCCTTTTAGTTTTTGG